>CAJQZN010039398.1:0-21619 GCA_907164685.1 Colias eurytheme | reverse complement strand
CGTTGTTTGTTCGTAATACGGCGTCCGTCTTTTTTTATACGTCCATGGTACCAGCTATATTTTTAGGTAATTAAATTTAAACTATGTGTATAAAATAGGATGGTTAGGTTAAATTAAAACTTGAACGTCACTTAGACCGTGTATGGGCAGAAAATAAGTAGGTATATAATCAATATCTATGTAGGCCAAGTCGTACGTAGGTATAACTACCTACTGTTAATAATTTGGTACTTTTTTTTTATACATCGCTAAAAGATATACTTTTTTGTTCCAGGGACGCAGTGTCCAACGTAAGTACACCTTATCTTATTAAATATTCCTATAAAATACGAGATTTATCTTAATACATTCTCTAGTGGTTAGGTAGGTACAAAAGTTTTGAAATAATAATGAACACACAAGAAATTAACTAAAAAAAGTAATGTTATAACATTGATAAAAGGTAGGTGATTTATATACTAGGAATCTTGTATTAAAATACTTGACGATAACTGTTATTACATCAATGTTCGCCAATTTGTTCTAAATATTGCTTTATAATAAACTAGAGGTCCGCCCCGGCTTCGCCCGTGGTACATATTTCGCAATAAAAGGTAGCCTATGTCCTTTCTCGGGTATCAAAATATCTCCATACCAGATTTCATGCAAATTGGTTCAGTAGTTTAGGCGTCATTGAGTAACAGACAGACAGACAGAGTTACTTTCGCATTTATAATATTAGTATGGATAATGTTTTTATTTTTGTTCAACGTATGTTTGTTATTTAATTTCATAATTGCATAGGTACACACTAAATTATATTAATCCATTATTCTATCCTATAGCGTTCGAAGAAGTCAGCTCAGTGCCATGGCTGGTGCACCTCCGTGTCGCCAAGCAGGCTGACCGCGGGTTCTTGGGCTCTTGCGTCGGCGCTATTTACAACGAGCGCTGGATTGTGTCTTCTGCCAGCTGCTTGAGACTGTAGGTTGCTTAACTTATGTTAATTTAATACAGGATGTCCCACCGTCGGTGTACTTAGGTCAAAGTTACAGTAGTACATACCTACACTGGTTTGTAGGACAGCATGTACATATAATATAAATGTATAAATAAGACGAGTAATCTGGTCGTGCCACAGTAAATACACAAAAACCTATAAAGAAAATAGGGTAAGGTTGCTCAAGTCGTACCCCCTAAGGAAATTATGCTATAATATTCACGACAATTGAAATAATACAAAATAATCCACATTTACTGAATCTTTATTTAGTTGTCTATTATTAAAAAATCACAGAAACTAACAATGTTAATATTAAAATATATATTTTAACGTTTTTCAAAAACATACCTTCGGTACGATTAAGGCGCCTAGTTGCCTAATTCGTACCACATACAGCCTAAGTCGTACTTAGAAAATACACTTTAGTGAAGATATAATAAACTATATAGAAAAATTCTTAATAATAAGAGATCAATTTTAAGTAAGTTAAAATTACAAATAATTCAGTCTGAGATTAACTTAAGCATATTATTTGGTAATTATTTTAGTGAATAACAAAATCTTAGACCTAAATAGAAGTACGAGTAAAGAATTTTTAACAGGTACGACTTAAGCATACTTATCTTTGAGGTTGAAAAATAAAATTACTAACACAACCTAAAAATTTTCTCCTGTTTGAGTATGCCCAAACGATTGACAGATAAGCATTAAAAATCGTTGTTAACAAAGACAAAATATAAAGATAACATTCCTGCCGTAAAAAGCTTATGAATGAGTCGTTAATTTTACATGAAAAGTGATAAAAAACTTATTTTTTGAATTATTTTCGCTGCACGAAGCCGACCGCCTGACCACTTGTTTACGCTTGCTCGCGCGACTAAATAGTTCACGTTAACAACACTAGATGGCCCAATTCAATGATATCAGACGAGATATTGGTGGGGTACGACTAACGCCGTGGTACGACTTGAGCAACCTTACCCTAGGTATGTCATCAAATTTTTTTGCCGGCTCTTATCTGTAGAAACTGCTTTCCGAACTATATAGGTATTATGACCATTCAAAAGTGCATCTAGTGCGTCTTCCAGATTTTTTTTGAGTTTATTATAGTTAAAATCTATACCTACCACCTACTAATATTATAAAGCTGAAGAGTTTGTTTGTTTGAACGCGCTTGTCTCAGGAACTGCTGGTCTGATTTGAAAAATTCTCTCGGTGTTAGATAGCCCATTTATCGAGGAAGGCTATAGGCTATATATGTCATCACGCTAAGACCAACAGGAGCGGATCTACGCAGGTGAAACCGCGAGGCGCAGCTAGTAATTAATATAATCTAAATATCCACAGTTCCCGTTTCGTATGGATCCGTTTCAACGCCCCCAATGTGTACCAACCAGAGCTGGTGATCGAATCTAACAGAATTCACGTGCACCCAGAATACAACCTGGAAACTGGTGAAAATGACATCGCCGTCCTGGACTTGAACAGGGATGTGCCACTCTCAGGTAAGGTAGAATTAATGAAAGAAAAATTCTATATCATTATCTATAGTATAAGTATTTTTTTTTAATTATATATTATGTATGTTTATCAGCCATCTGGTTTTCATAGCACAAGCGAAAGCTTAGTATGGGATCAGATCTTGCCGTGTGTGAAAATTGTTCTGAAATATTTATTTATTTATATTTCACACTAATATACAGTCAATGTTTATTTATTGCACACCTCGGAGAGGTAGCTCTATTGTCAGATAATCATAAAATCACGATCCATCTTAAATAATTTCCATCAACTTTTTTTAATTTATAGATAGATTGAAAAACAACAAGACTAATGTGAAACATGTACAGGTTCTCTGAAAAATAATAACATTTAACGTAGTGGTGCATTACGATAGCTTTGTTTTAAACATAAAATAAAATATACATAAATATTCTATACATACTCACATACTCAAATAAATGTAAATGCCTTTACTACCTATGTAAATAACGTAAAAGTAGACACAGAAATAATACGGATAACGGAATATCTGCGTGAATAGGCAACAAGCCTCATTTTATTTAATAACAAAAGGATCTCGATAGTATAAATATAAAAGTTTAACCCCAATGTTTGTTATGAAAATACAATCTCTCCGAAGTCCGATACAAGATGTAAATCTTAAAGATAATTTTCTATTAAATTCACGGATACAAAGATATCCGTTTCAGAACAATACAATAGCCAAGAAATTCGCAATAATTGGAGGCAGGTAATATTAATTTAACCTTGTAGGATACCACAGTTCAAATTGCCAATTACCGCCCATCAGAGCCCTGTATCGGGTTTCTAAAGAAAACTTTCAAATTCTCTTTGTAATTAATTATTGTACGTAATTATTATCTTGGGACGGTGTAATTGTTAACAATTAAGTTTAAATACGGGGAGGGGCTTCGATTCACGGTAAGTTCATCTGTTAGTCGATTATTGGTTGAAGTTTGAACAAGGCCCGGTTTTATATGGATTGTATTGTTATTCGGGAATTTGATAAAGTTTTAACAATCATAACATTATCAAATACAGGTTCAAATATAGTTTTTTTAATATAATTGATCAAAATATAGTAAAATTCTAATGCTCACATTTAATATTATAACTATTAAAAAATAATTCTCGTTCAATTTTAAATAAACTGTGCCAAATCTGACATCGTAAAAAGTTATGTAATAACATGTAAGTAGAGCCAAGCGATGTAAATTTCTTATCATTAAATTGGCAATTTGGGACGATAACTTGCCAGATTTCTCAATTGATAACAATTGTTTATACCTTATTATTATGTAAGTAAAGAGAGAATATATTTAGGTGTTCTATTTTTTATTTTTCACCTTTTTAAATTTTACCTTTGAATGTAGCAGAACATTCCATATGTATAGATTCTTAATGAGACAGTATGTATAGAAGAAATATATATCTAATATGGTTGATCTAAAAGAACTAAACTATTTTGCGCGCGGTTTTGTTCCCAGAGGACTGATATAGTTTTGGCTGCATACAGTACATTTTGAATTTAAAATGATTTTTTAGCATCAATATTTATTGTTATTTTACTTACTTAAACTATAATAAATGAAAAACGTAAGAAAAAGGCTTCTTATTATCCAAACACCACATTCGTAAAATTTTTTATATATAGGTATACCTACCTACATACATTTTTTTACGCTGAGAGAAATCCCTAGCAAGAACAATTCAAAAGTTATCAATCATTAAAACATGTCGGGAAAAATATGGAAAAGTTCATATTTTATTGAGTCGTGACAATTAAGGCAAGAGACGCTGTCTGTTAATTATCGAGCCCTCGAGTCCCAAACTTTCCGAAACTCTCGAAACCAATTTTAATTTCATGGTTCTCGATATTACGTTTCACTTTGCCATTATTTTATTATTTAAATGCGGTTTTCTGTTGTTCAAATTAAACGAATTTTCGTTAGGCGGCTTCTTGTTTACGCGCCACTAATGTATTTCATTGGAATACAAACAGAAAAATAACATTGTTTTATTTACATAATTTTCATCTTTACGTCTTTGGCCACTGGATGTTTTGTTATTTTTAAGCTATTGCATAGCTTCTATCGCGGGCCTTGAGCGCGGGGACCGAATCCAGAAATTTAGTAACGAAAAACCTCACTCTCCTCACTCCGACGCGGACGGGCGCGGAGGTGTGGCTTGAAGGCATAGCATGCAATAGCTTTACCGCGGCAGTCCCCGAGTGCCACACGTCTTTTTCTGTAAATGTAGTACCTAAAATACATACATATAAAAAAGTAAAAGTGTACATAGTACAGTAAAACTGTTAAACTTATTTATAAGGCTGAGTTCTTTTTGTTTTAAATAGATTTTTTTACTAATACACTTTTTTTGTTATTACAGACACCATCAAGAATATCAGTTTAGCCGCCAGCGACGCCGAGAATCCCTCATCTGGCAAGGTCTGCGGCTACGGACAGTTGGAAAACGGCAGTAAGTATTATTTATTAAAATAAGAAATACATATATGAAATGAATTACGAACACAAAAATGATACAATATATATACATATATGTATATGACAACCAACTAAAAGTATCTTTTAGTATCTAATGTTATCTGTGTCTACGAAGCTAGCGCGGGAATCGACGTTTGTTTGCCCGCGTAATTCGCAAATACATATTTAATATTATATGAATTAACTTATTATATATGTAAATGGATAATAAATGGATTAACGTTGATCAATAAAATATAATAATGAGTTAAATAATTTGTTTTTGATGCTATTATTATACTATAATCTACTTAAGAATTTTAATTTTAATTCAACAAGATATTCATTTCCTCTAGTATAAGCAAGAATTCTTCTTTTAACTTCGAAGGAGGAAAACAAAAAAAAAAAAACTTCAGGCAACATATTAAAACATTAATAATTTCAGATGCCGGTGAACAACTGCAGTGCGTCGAAGTTGCGTTGGAAGAATCTGATGATGGTCTTCTCATCGGATCTTCTGAGAACAAGGCCAGCCAGGTAATATTAGTGTGAAAATCTACATGGTTTAATTATTCGACCATATTTTGTGAATTTTATTAGGGCATTCTGTGGAATAGAATAGAAGAAGCGTTCGACATGTATATAGTATCTACGTTGGACAAATCTTTCGAATGAACGAATCGATCAATACTTAGCTGATGATGACGTGAAAATAAAAAACATCAATATTCCGTACAATGTGCAATTATGTCTTTTTATTTGTTTTGAACAGATGTAAAATAAAATAATACTCGGAATTGAATATTGGTATTATTGTCGAATATTACTTTTTCAGTACGATCTTGGAGCACCTCTCGTTGCTGACGACCAACTGTTCGGAGTGCTCGTTCGTGCCGGTAACGAAGAAGATGACGGAGGTAACCTAATAAATCATAATTTTTAATTTTTAATCCATTCATTTTTGTGTAAAAGGTTTATTTTATGCAATACCTTCCTGTCTGAACTTAACTTAACTGGAATATTTTTATGGAAATGTGTCTAAAATATCTTATTTGATTCTCTTTGTTTACACATTTATTATACCAACTAGCTGTGCCCGCGAATTCGTCCGCGTGGAATATATATTATACCAATATAATCGTATTAATTATCCATTTTTTAACTTATTTTCCAGCTTTCCTCAAGATCACGTCATACGTAGACTGGATTGTATCAGTCACCAGCCCCGCAGAGAGCTTTGACCAAAATGAGATCCAGGTGGCTGACCCAGTGGAAATTGCTGAAGAAATCCTAGTAGCTGACCCAGTTCAAGTAGCTGAAGGTATCCAGATGGCTGACGCTGTCCAGGTGGCTGATGCTATCCAGGTGGCTGATGCTGTCCAGGTGGCTGACGCTGTCCAGGTGGCTGAAGCTGTCCAGGTAAATGATATGAAATGGAAGAAAAATTACTACTGATAAAAGTAAAAAAAAAAATAATGGCAAGCAAGCAATATGTAAATAGCGATATTATTGTTAGGTAGTGAACTTAACTAAGACCATAGTATAAATTAAACTATGCTTAGACTTATAATAAAAGGAAAGAAAATCAAATAAACAATGTCTATATTGAGATTATTTCTGCGAAAGACCGCCTCGTGAGTCGTGATAGATTTTTTAAAGTGAAACTTTTATTACATCGTCTCAAACTTTTTTGTCTGTGTAGCGCATGTCGCGTGACGGTCGGCTGCCGAGTAGGTATAAAGCAGTGTTCGGAAAGTTTCACTTTTACCGTGGTTTCATAAAACCACACAACATTTTTTATTTTCTTTAAAAGTTCTTCATTTATAAAGCATTTGAATGCTAATATCAAATTTCTACATTTATAGTAAAAAAAAAAATGTATTCTGTATAATGAATTAAGAAAGACGTTTTATATAATTTACCATGTATAACATTAAGAAAGACAAATTACATTGTTATAAGATTTTTATTTTATGTGTACAAAAAGAGTTTTTAATAAAGTTTAATAAAGCTTAAAAAATATGTACATTAAAAATAAGCACAAAGATGAACATTGAACATATTGCATGTAAAATATAATATTAATAATTATTATTTATTACACAGGTCGCCGACCCGATGGAAGTCTTCATAATGCCAGAACCAGTGCAAGTTGCTGATATAGTGTACTATTAATTGTATGATGATTTAATAAAGTGTTTGGTGTAATCTGTGTTTTATTTAATTCAGTAAGAAAAGCTGAAGTATACCTATAGTATTTTTCTTTCGCCGAATTCGCCGATTATTGTATTTTTCTGACAAAAAGAAAAACGATGGTGTGAACGCTGGTACCGGCGCGGCGGCTTAGTCGCGTGGGCGTTAGTCGAACTCGTCGGAAAACTAGCGAAAGTCAAACGATTTGTAACACAAAAATTTTAGAATTTACCGATAGCCCATAAAAAAGAAGTAGGCGGTAGTGTCATGCCATACTTTTCCGGTGTGACTTACAGCCCGCCATACCGACGCGAATGTGTTGATTTAAATAAAACAATTATTCAACCATTTGTATCAGGCTAACTTTTGCACAGGTAACCATCGTCGTGCAGCCATTTACGAAAATTGCCATGCCATACTTTTCGGACGATTCCAAATGGTCGCCATACCGCCGAAAATCTGCAAAAAAATTTTATTTCGCCAAACTTTTTGTACCAGTATTGCATTTGGATTTTTGGAGAGTATTTGATAAAATGTGACCATTATTATATTTGCCATACTTCTAGTAGGGGGAAAAAGTGCTGTCATACTTGAAAAATTAATTTAGTATTAATTTATATAAGTGAAGATTTCCAACACCTAGATCTTTGAAATTTTGTATTTATATTCGTTGATCCTCAAACTTACAGGAAAAATAAGTGCCATACTGTTACAAATCGTTTGACTTTCGCTATTTTCCGACGAGTTCGACTAACGCCCACGCGACTAAGCCGCCGGTACCAGCGTGCAGCGTTCACACCATCATTTTTCTTTTTGTCATTGCGTACTAAGAACCCTGTAGAACCGCCATCCTGTTACAAATGACTCGAAATTTTGTGTCAGTATCTCCCGGTCTAACTGACCACATATTAAGATGAGGAATTTTTCATTAAGATTTTTTAACTCTTAAAAGGAAAGTGTTGTAACAACGGAACTAGTTTCTATATAATTTGTGCTTGCGCAGTTTTTGTTGACATTTTTATGTGTAACACGGATGTATTAAATTTAGTTAACAGCCAGTAAGAACGAATATTGACAGAGAAAAAAAATACTCGATTTATAAATTACTAGCGGTCCGCCCCGGCTTCGCCCGTGGTACATATTTCGTAATAAAAAGTAGCCTATGTCCTTTCTCGGGTATCAAAATATCTCCATACTAAATTTCAAGCAAATTGGTTCAGTAGTTTAGGCGTGATTGAGTAACAGACAGACAGACAGAGTTACTTTCGCATTTATAATATTAGTATGGATAATGCGAGTTCTATAATCTTAACCTAAGATAGTATAAGTACACTTTTACTTCTTTAAGACTATCTCTATATTATATCATCTTAAATACACAAAACTGTAATATACAAAAACTGCTAGTCATTAAATTGTCGTATAAAACTATTAAAACTTTTTTTTTAATAAATACATTCATACGACTCACTCGGTTTCAATAAATCGTATCACATGAAGTAGAAAAGAATACTTAGTTAGAAAAATTACTTAAAATTATCTGTTGCCCGTCAAAGGAATCCATGGGAATAAGATGTTTCACAGCGATAAAAAATAGCCTGTAAGCTCTCTAGACACAGAAGCATACCATATAATAAATGTCATAAAAAGAGAAACAAACAAACACACTTTTATAATATTAGCAAGGAAGTACGGATTGGCACAAGTATTTTAATGAATAGGTAATTCACGTGCGTCGTGTGGCAATGTGTTGCAAACATTAATTCCTAAAACATTAAAACCTGTACCTAAGTCTAGGCAAAACCTGATAATTGCATAAGTCGATTGAAATTATTGTGTGAATGTACTCACCTTGACTCGAAAGTAAGACATCGCATCTTATAGATAATAATTCAATGTAAGATCAGGAGAACTGAAATTTTTTATTATAATTATTAATATTTGTATTTTTTTTGTGTAACACTGTGACATTTTTCGTGCGTGCCAGCAATTTTGTAATGAACAAGGTGTTCTATATTCAAATTGAATTTCGAAAAAGAAATTTTGCTTATAGCGAATAAAAAAAAATTACCTACATAAAAAAATGATAATTCTCAATAACATTTTTTTTCTGTATCAGAAAAATGTTTCTGAAAATAGTTTGGGCTCATTAAAATTATTACAGTTTACTATAATATATTATTATTTAATTTACCACTAAGTATTCAATAAGAAAAGAATAACATATTGCATTTTGCTTATACATATTTATTTCAATTATTATATCACCGAATGATCAATGAATTTGGTTGGTCATTTGCTAGTGAGAGTGAAACGAAAGTAGGTGACGGAGACCTTGAGGCTTGAAAACAGATTATATAAGCGGTGTTGTAACCAAATACAGATTAAATATATGAAGATTTTTACAATCTGTATAAAGAGTATCGCTGGCAGCTTTTAAATGACGCGAAAATAATTAAGTTTGTCATTAAATTTAATAGTGAAAATATGAAAAAATATATTTTTAAAGTTCGATTACCTGGCTGCTTCTATGTTGAAACATAATAAAAAAAATAGTTTCCCATGCAAAAAATTATGCATAGTTTTTGAGTAAATATATCTACAAACATGTAGGACTTATATTAGGTATTTTTTAAATACAATTTTAATTAGGTACATACAATTTTAACTAAACAATTTTTTAATAATCAAAGTTATTCTCTTTTATTTAATAGTCATTTCTTTATAGATAGGAATGTATACAAATAGTGTCTTTGGAATGGAGTCAATCGGAAAGTTGAATAAAAGGGAAATATTTTCTTGCTCCCTTGAGTAACGCGTGAGAAAAAGTTCAGAAATGAAATATGAACAAATAAGGACTTTTCTAGAACATGTTTGTGTTTAACCTTATGACATCTCAAGTTTGTATTGAGGTCAAAACTAAGTAGGTTATTATTTACCAAAAAAAAGGAAATATAGTTTTGTGTTAAGGGCTATATCTCTACAACGATAAAATATTTTATTTTATATGAAAAAAAATTAAGAAACTTTAAAAATTCATATTTTCAGATTTTACCGAAATTTTACCGATCTCTAATTTTGTAGATATCTATAATAGGTTAATATTATACGGGTTTCTTATGATTAGTCCCTAACAATATCGTTAATAATTGATACCACTTGTCTTATTATAACATTAAAGCCGAAGAAATGGCTTAATTTTTTCATTTTCTTATTCATATTACTTCACTTTGTATACAATGAAGAATAAATAAATACATTTTATCTTCATTACTCCTAAACATGAAGTAATCCGTACTCAATAATACATAATCTCAATATTTAATTACCAAATGTGTATCAAAGACAATCGTGAGAATAAATGACTATGAGAACGAAGGTGAGAATCGATAATTATTGGGATCTGGGACATTTCAGTTACGCTATACGCGGATGTGGCACGGGTTTGACATGGTTCGCGGTTCGGTCGCGCTATACGTGCAAATGGAGTTTCTTGCCAGTTCTTCTCCGTAGATACTACTTTCCGAATCGGTAGTAAATGTTAAAAATATGTAAATGAATGAATTGAATAAATAAATGTTTGAGTTTGAGTTTGAGTTTGAATGGTTTGCTTGTATGGTATAAAGCCTTATATTGTGCACTAGCTATGCCCTGCGGTTTCACCTGCATTGCTCCGTTTCTGTTCTTTTTAGGGTGATGATATATAGCCTATAACCTTCCTCGATAAATGTGCTATATAAAACCGAAATAATTTTTCAAATCGGACCAGTAGTTCCTGAGATTAGCGCGTTCAAACAAACAAACAAACTCTTCTGCTTTATAATATTAGTATAGATAGGCTATTGTGAAGAGGAAAATTTTAAAGTAACTGAACGGATTTTAAAATGTTTTTTCAGAGCCGGGACATGCGGTTATTTACGCTACATATACATAGGTACGATATAATAAAGATTTAAATCATTGTAAATAAAGCCTCTTCAAGTTTACACATTTTATTACGAAGAAATATACATTTGAGAGGAATTTTTGTAATTGTTACCTTAAACTGAACCGTAGCATTTTTTTTTAATAATTTTAAAAAAATAATTTTAATTTTAATTTTAAGCGATGTTTTTATTTAAAACGACTTTTCTGCGAGTATTAGGTAGGTGCATATTATATTATATCTCATAAAATTATTAAAAAAAGTTATATGTATTTCCTCTTAAGGTTATCGATCGTATGAAGGGCCGGCAGATCTCAGATTTCGTTAAGAATTGTATTGCGTACGACACGACTTTCTCTATTGCGGCATCGCTTGCGCGTGCCCGAACTTTTGTTTGGCCATTTGGCAGAGTGCGCGCGCAATTCACGACGCGTTTAAAAAAATAGCGCAAAAATAATAAATTCGTTAAAGTTTCATGAATTTAAACAGAATTAAAATTGAATTTATTGAACAGAAGTAAAAAAATATTTAAATTTTTAATTCTATATAAGACCGCTTTCGAGTGCATTTTTGAACTGATAAGTGACAAAAAAAAAAACGATTTTGGCGGGAATTGTGTTCTAATTTTTTTTTCTTTTTATTGGAAGTGTTCTGTGTTGTGATTTTTAAAATGGAACGAAGATAAAACGAAGGAATTGCAGTGTTAATAAAAATGATGCGTTTTAAGAAATTAGTTTGGCTGTTTATTTTATTATGGGTTATTCAAGACTACGCTTTAAAGAGTGATATACTTTGGTATACATTGAGTTGTGTAGTGTTATTAAGTATAATATGGAATATAATCACGTATGATTATGACTATTGGGAGAACAAAGGTATATTTTCGCCCCCGGCGTTACCTGTGGTTGGTCATATAGCCACAGTTGCAGCATTGAAAGAGCAAGGCGGAGTTTGTTTTAAGAGGATTTATGATGAACATAAGGAAAAACGATATTTAGGTTAGTATATTAACGTTCATTTTTACGGTAATTTTGGGACTTTAACGTTGTTAATTTTTTCCGATAACGATTTGTAGGAAATTTAGCCATAGATTTCTTCTTCCAATATCACTATTATTATCTCTAACTATATTGTTTAACTCTTTAAAAAATACACATAAGGGTTTTAATTCGTAGCTTTTTTATCATACAAGTTATTATCTACCAAAATGATAATTTATAAAATTCTCTGACACACACACAGAAAACTTTTGAAGGGATAATAAATAGGCATGTCTACTTTTACTAACGGTGTATTATCGTTGCTCTTACCTACTTCAGATTTTTAGGAATAGATTAAAGTAATGCTAAGATGTATATATGTATGTTAATTATCTTATTTTTAGAATTTAGATGAAGGTTCTAAGTTTTCATTTATGTATTTAATCATATAGCGTGCGGACTGCGGTAATTTGAAACTTTACAATGTAAGCAGTAGGTATGTAGGTAGATATATCGGTTTCCAATTTAATTACTCAACTTTAAAGTTGGTAGCTAGGTAATAAATTTTAGCCAATTATCTCATCTCCTGTTTGTTTATGTTTTATAGAAACTTTTATATGAAGCAATTTCATTAGTAAATGTTACACCTAACTTAAACAGTTTTAATTTTGATGCGTTCTTGGTCATATAATTATTACGATTAATAATTAAGTAGAAAAAAGTATAGAAAATATTTACAAAGTTAAAAAAAAAAATAAACTACAAAACACTCTTTTATATGGACAATGGATCAATTGACAAGGATCAATGACAATAATAACTTTGAAATTATTATTGTCATTGATCCTTGATAAGTGTACAAAGTTTGAATTGAATCGGTTCGTTACTGGGTCAAAATCAAGCTCTTTATTAATATTGAACAAATGTGAAGAACATAACACCGTAACATGTGTGATGTGAAAGTTATTTATCTTATACTCTAAAGTAAACGGGCACAAGATTTACTTTTAAATGAAGAGATGATCAGTAAGAGCTGGCGCGCACGAGCAACTTTGTCTCCGCAACTATTTTGTCTCTCCCATCAATTTGTATGGGGAGTTGCGTCGCTACGTGCGCGCACTTTCATACTAGCCCATGGGTGGAGAGACAAAATAGTTGCGGAGACAAAATTGTTGCGGAGACAAAGTTGCTCGTGCGCGCTAGCTCTAATATTTCATGACATTTCCGGTCATTTTTCACACACGCGGCGCAATCTGATCCTATACTAAGCTTTCGCTTGTGTAATGGAAACCAAATGGCTGATAAACATACATACATAATAATTGTTAATAATTACTTAATTAACACCCAGACACCTAACCAACATGTTCATCACACAAATATTTGCCCTTGGTGGCAACCGAACACTGTAATAACCATAGATAATTACTCATTTTTATAACCATATTTACTCTATTGTTTACAGAATGTTCCAGTGACATTCCTATATTAAATATCATACATAAATACATAGTCTTTCATACAAAAGTACATGCCAAATTACATAACCGTACTTTTATTCGGAACAAAAACAAAACAGTGAATAGTATTTGAAAATTAAAATGTTATTTACAGCTACATTATACTCGGATTTTTAATTAGATAAAGTAAACTGACGTTTTCTGTGTTGTCAGTTTTTGATGAAATAAAAATAGAGTTGTCACAAAGTGAATGATTCAAAATCGGGAATGAATGAAATTGAATCGATCGTCTAGTGAATATTTAGTGTGTAACAATATAACACCAAATAAACACAACAATAACAATAAACACAACGTAATTAGTTACAATTAACGAAAAAATTAAGAAAACAGTAACGTAAACATCGTAAAAATAAAAATAAAAAAATGATTATAATTACATTATACTAGTAACTTATATCTTATATAGCTTTATATATTACAATTAGAAATAATGTTATTTTATAGTTTGAAATGATGAACTATTCACACTCATTGTTCATTCATCTGATTGAATGAGAACTGAATTCCTCACTATTACTTTAAATGTGGCAACATTATTTTACAAAGTGACATTAGCTGCTGTCAGTTTACTTTATCTAATTAAAAATCCGAGTATAGTTATGTAATAAAACCGGCTCAGTCCTCGGTCAGTTCCCGCGATTTTGTTCATATCCGCCGATTATTTAACATTGATAATAATAAAACAGTAATTGATAGGACCTTCAAATAATAGTATCTAATTAAAACCTGTAATTAGATAATGCACATCAATGTAACCAATTTCTTAATTTTGGTGATTGTAGGACAATTTATTTTTATCAATCACAAGATTATTAAATTTTAATTAAATAGGCTCTTAATTTCCGTTTATAATTTCCTATTTCAATTTTTGTTCATAATTTTCGTTTAAATCTATTAGTAGAAAATAATAACAATGAATAATTTCATAGTTATCTTTTAAATTTAAATATGCAATATTATTTAGAATCAATGTTGGAGTCTTATTCTCACTTTTTTACTTTTTAATTATTTTTAAATACCATCTTAGTTTTCTTATCAACATCACTATGATTGCATCATATCATTTCGTTGATGTCGGTTATGGGGCGGAAGCAATTCACATGTAGGTATCAGACCCGAATTTAATTGTTTCTAAGGGCGGCCGTACACGGATCGCTTCAAGCAGTTGAGACCGAGGTGACGGCTTGAAGCCGCGACCGCGCGGTGAAATATAGACATTCATTCACTGCCGTACACGGACTGTTCGAGCCGTCGCGACCGCTTCGAGCCGTCAACTGCGTGGTTTGTAGCGACAGCTCGAGCAGTCAACGACCGACCGCTCGAGCAGTCCGTGTACGTCGCTCAGCCGTTAACTGCTCGAGCAGTCCGTGTACGGCCGGCCTAACTTTTATCTCCACCTGTCATCATAATCTATTATATAGAGTAGTATATTATTATATAGAGTAGTTGGTTTAATGCTCTAAGCAATGATATTATATATAGAAACAAGAGGTAGATACGTCATCAACGCACCAAAACTGATTCCGTGAATTGGTCCTATTTGGGACCAATGCAATCAGTCAAAAATCAGTCAGATTGTGACCGGTCTCAGTGAGCGCATGTGCCGATAGGTACATTAAAGTTGTCGAAAATGCCTTCCTGTGTGTTCAGAAAGTGCACGTAAATAAAGAAAAATAAAGGAATATCATATCACAGGAAAATATATTAAATTATTACATAAAATAAGCTAGTTAGGCTTTAAGTGGCATAAGTTAGTCAATGTTTCATAAGTCACCAAAAACCAACCCATCCCCTTACTAAACACAGAGCAGTATTATTCGTTAAGCAGTAGTGTCTAGCATCACTTACCCACACTGGAAATAATACTTTTATAAGTCATAATGGTAACCCCTGAATATTATACTTTCAGGAACACACCAATTCTACCAACGCACTCTAGTGGTCTGCGATCCAGAAATTATTAAACGCATGTGTGTGAACGACTTCCATCACTTTACGGATCGAGGGTTTAACTTCAATAAGGATACCGACCCTTTGGCTGAGTCTGTGCTCTTTTTGAAGGGAAACGAATGGAGGAGGCTGCGAGCGAAGATATCTCCTATTTTCTCGTATGTTTTTCCACTTTAATATCAAGTTTGAGTTATAATAATTCTAAGGGGTTAGTGGTTCCCTTTCCAGTATTCAAAATTGTCCATGTTTCCTTATTAAGTAGATTTTGTTTTCCTGTTTTGATTTTTATTTTAATAATTTATTGTATGTCTACATTATGTCGTATGTGTCTGAATATCTTCAATTTGAATTAAATTTATTTATTTTATTACAATAATTGGTTTTCTAAAAAGCCCATTTAGTTTCGTGTTTGACCCTGATTTTACCTTTAGAAATACATGAATTCTAATAAGTTTCAATGTTATGTGTCTTGCTGTCCATGTTAAAATGTAAATAGTATTTTATTGTAATAGTTTACATTCTGGAGATAATAATTCAGAAAGAGTTACCCTTATATATGTTTTACAATTATCTTTACAGGCCAAACAAATTAAGAGGAATGTTTCCTCTCCTAGAGAACACAGCTAACGAATTCTTGATTCGCGTGAAAAAGCTCGCAAAAATTGAAGATAATAACAATAATATAACAGATACAGTAAAATCTGATACTAATAAAGATATAAAAACAGATACAGGAAAAACTGATGAAGTTAAAGATAAAATAAAAGATTTTAAAGCCAAAGATGGTATAATAGTCGATTCCGAGAAACTAGTAGGAGGTTATACAGCCGATGCAATAGTGCCTTGTGCGTTTGGACTTAAGAGTAATGTGATGGATAATGCTAAAGATCCCTTCGCTGTGGCATTACATGCGTTTTATGAAATGAGCTGGTTTAATATATTTGAGAAGTGAGTATTTTTTGCTGTATTTATAGGTCATTTTATTATTTTTTTCCAAAGACCTTGAATTTCAAATGTTAAAGCGAAATTGAAAATCTTAGATTTTTACTGTGTCCTAAAATAGTCATTTTTTGCTTTTCTAATATTATAATTTTCAATTTAAACTTGCTGTGTATAAGCATGTATAAGATAGATATCTTCTAAAGATCTGGCGTATTAAGAGATACCTACAAATCTAATTTAAATAATTTTTTTTTTCTGGTTTAAAAAAATTAACTGATAATAATTTATTTTCTTACTTTTTGAACTTGCTCTTTTCAGGACAATGCGTCAATTCTGGCCGGCTTTTGTGTTATTTTTCAAAATCCGTATCATTCCGAAGAAAACGCATGATTTCTTCTACAATATAGTTACTAAAGTTTTGAAAGAGAGATCGAAAGGAGTTCAAGAGAAGAGAGGAGACTTTATAGATATGATGATGGCCTTACAGAATGAGGATTGTAAAACTGACCTGGAAAATGATTATAAAATCAGTGAGTATGAACTTAAATAAAAAAGTGCGTGTGTGCCGAGCACACGTGTTAGAAGTGAAACTTCTTTGGCAAGATTCAAAAATCCAAAATCGTCGCCTTATTTCATGACGTGATGGTATTGCCAAGACGCGACCTTGAATTTTTAATCTCAACGCGCCTAAAAAATGTTTATAAATGATTGATGTTTGGTAATAAATATAGAGACTAAAAATATTTTTGCCCCTAATTAAAAGATAAGGCAATTATGATGAAACGAAAATAATTGGTTAATTAACAATTAAGTTAATCTCAAAAAACTTTACCGGTAAAATAAAATAAGAGAGGTTTAGATATTTATTTATTTATTTAGATATTATTATGTAATTATACCTATTGTATAAACACGTGATATTTCTATGAAATACGTATTTTATCATAACAATTATTCCAATTTCTGACATGTAAATAAGTTTAATAAAAAAAATTGGTTGTCTGTAAAGTTTACTGACGATAGGTGAACGTGACAACGTCCGATTGTGCTTCTTTGTCGCTCGTTCCGCGCTCTCGCTCGCACTTTAAGCCTTACATGGAACGCCTCAGAGCGAGGTAACGCCGCATGAGTCATGTTTTTTCGTGCGTGCAGCCGGCTCTATCGAATTATAAGACGTTGTCACGTCAAAATTTTGCGATTTGATCTCAAATGTACGCGCGATGTTAAGACTTTTTGGTACTTCATGTGTCCGTCTCTTATAACTTGTCGTTTCGTTTCATCGACTTTCAATTCACGATGCTAAAGAAGTTTTCACTAAACCCTTTAAATGTAAAATGCAAATAATAATTATTGTTATTTATTATAGTAAGCTCTTAAAATTTCAGCGGACATGATAATATCAGCGAACGCGTTCATAATATTCCTAGGCGGGTTTGAGACAACATCCTCAACTCTAGCGTTCCTTTTCCTAGAACTGAGCGCACATCCCTCTGTACAGAGGAAGTTACGAGATGAGATCCAACAAGTGATGCTGGGCGGCTTCTCGTATGAGAGCCTGCAAGAACTCACGTATATGGAGATGGTCATACAGGGTAAGGTAGAAAATTTCAGGATTTTTTTTAGGTTTTAACCAGTTTTGCAATCTTCTGAACATATTTTAGTTCCCAGACAGGATCCACTTAGATTAGAAATTTAAGGCAAAATTTCCAGAATTGGAAAATTTTCGGGGTAGTAAAATCTGCTCAGGATTGTCAATTACCAACGTATATAGAAATAAAATATCTTGGGTGGGTTTAACATCCTCTACTCTAGCGTTCCTCTTCCTGGAACTGAGCGCACATCCCTCTGTACAGAGGAAGTTACGAGATGAGATCCAACAAGTGATGCTGGACGGCTTCTCGTATGAGAGCCTGCAAGATCTCACGTATATGGAGATGGTCATACAGGGTAAGGTGGAAAATTTCAGGATTTTTTAGGTTTTGGTGATTTTTGAGCTGTTCTACCTTGAAGAAATTTAATTTACTGAGTCCCTAACATCCCCATAAGTATGTTGGAAAATTTAGAAAACATTAAAATTTTAGTGATTTCTGTATTCTTGACATCTGCTCTGGATAGCAATGATTCCTAACTTATAAACAGGTAAGGCGGCTATTAGACTTTTTCATACTTTAGTTATTAAGCTATTGCATAGCTTCTATCGCGGGCCTTGAGCGCGCGCGGGGACCGAATCCAGAAATTCCGTAACGAAAAAACCTCACGCTCCCCACTCCGACGGGCTCGGAGGTGTGGCTTGAAGGCATGCTATGCAATAGCTTTACCGCGGCAGTCCCTGAGTGCCACACGTCTTTTTTTTAATATTCCTGTAGTTATTGACAAATTGACAATAATTGACAGCTACAGATAGTTAAAAAAAAAAATATCTCAACTTGTGTTGTAGCCTGTAGGACCAATGAAATCTCTAAGGACACATTTTATTTAATTTCAAAAGATCATCATAGAAGTTCGTATCAACTTATATTTACAATTCCGAACTGATTCTTTATTGCTATTATATCCCCATAATATTTCCAAAGTTCTCTTCCCAATGTTATTATAATTATCATGTATTTTTTTGAAGTGAAACTTCTATATCGGGGTTGGACAAAAATTTAGTGTAACATTTTTGCGTTACGCCGTACGCGTGATATTTTTGCGTTACGCCGTACGCGTGACATTTTTGCGTTACGCCATACTCGTGACATTTTTAAGGTCATAAAGAAGTTTCACTTCTTACGTGTGTACTCTAGTACACGCATACATTTTTTTTCTATTTTATTGTAATATTTATGTATTTATTTATCAGAAACATTGCGTCTCTACCCCCCGTTTCCAACAATACAACGCATGTGCACACGTGACTACACTATCCCGGGGACAAACAGCGTGGTGGAAAAGGGGACTATAGTGCTGTTCCCCACTTTGGGGGTGCAGAGGGATGAACAGGTGAGAACTACACGAATCATTATAAAAGTTTGGTTGTTTAATTATAATTTTTATTGTAAGTATCCAAAAAAGGGCGTGTGTACCGAGCACACGTGTCAGAAGAGAAACTTCTTTGGCAAGATTCAGAGATAACAAAATCGTCTCCTTACCTACTCCATAACATGACGGTATTGCAAATATTGCAATGACGCGACCTTGAAATTTTGCTCTCAACGCGCCTGAAGAAGTTTCACTACAAAAAGATTAATTTTAACAGCTCAAAAATTATTTATATATTAAATTGTGCTTTGGTGCAGGTATTATTGTTTTTTATGACGTTGATTTTAATTTTAATTTATTTTACATTTTTTAAGTTTACTTTTGGATTATTTTTTCCAATGATAAAAAATATTTTAAATCATTTAAATATAACATTTTTAATGACTAAAGTTTTTCTTTATATTGTAAAAAAAATATTTTATTACTTTTGAGATTGTCAAGTTGCCCCTTTCAATACCACGACCTTGTTTTAAAAAAAATCCCAAAAAAAAACAATATTTCCTAGTATTTCGAGAACGCATCGGAGTTCGTCCCGGAGCGCTGGGCGGAGGGCCGGTCCCCGCCCCCGCCCGGCGTCTACATGCCGTTCGGGGACGGACCCAGATATTGTATAGGTGAGTTTTATTAAAAAAATATGGAGGGTTTTGTACAGGTAAGTATTTATTGTAAATAAATGAAAAAAAATAACATTACTAAGTATGTATAAAAATTATGTGTGTATATAGGTGCATGCACATAATATACATTTATACATAATAATATATTCATTACTTCAAATGTAGAAATGAGATTTTCAAACATAACGAACTTACAAATTCTAAATAAAAACCTATATTATGTTACATACAAGACGGCTTATTCATATTTTCTTACAATAACAGCGGTAGGTACTTGTAATATTTATTGTTCATTCTATTTAAATATGGACATATATGGATCATGCAATATCTAATATCTACCTTACCTATTTAAAAATAATGTGTCGGAAAATATTATTACATATTACTCCTTGAATTATTATCAAACTTAAAAAGCAATGTTTTGTATCCAATTGTAACCAATTCTTTCATCACATGTCACTTGAGACCGAAAGTAAGCATTTTTTTAGTTTAACGTATTTTGAACTTTGTCCCCTTGGTTTTAGCAACTATTTTGTTATAATGTGGATTGTTTTTATAAAGTTCTTAGAATTAAACATTTTAACTTCGGAGAAATTTAACACCGTCCTTTTAATGTGTAATACTTGTTTAACCGACTTCACAAAAATGACATTTTTACCGTAAGGTATTTTGCGAGATTTTTTTGTGTATAATTTAAAATTTGATAACAAATAAATTGATTCAAAATTAAGCTCACCTTCTTATGAAATAGTCATTAAACTTTACATAGGTATACTTATGTATTTTTTATTAAGTTATATTTTTTTTTTAATTGTATTATTTTTTACAGGAAAACGTTTCGCAATTATCCAAATGAAGTGTTGTTTAGCAAGACTCCTTCCACATGTAGTCATAAAACCTTTAAAGGACGCAGGGCCCCGCTTAGGGCCCTTCGAAGCTGACCCTTTATGCCCCATGACCCTACACCCTGCTGACTCTAGGGTCATCATCAGTTTATTGTAAAAAAAATGTGATTTTTTGTCGAAAATTTTTTTTTTAATAATGTAAGAAGTAAGAACGCATTTTACGAAAATATACAATCAATTTGTGTTACAAATGTTGTTATTTTTAATAATCTAGTTACCAAATAAATAAATTACGTCGAATTGTGTTTTATTTTTCATAACCAAAAATTACCCAAATATTATTTTATAAGAAATAATATAACTTTTAAAATATGTTTACACAGAAGACGTACCTATAATATATCGTGTTTATAAAAAGGAAAAAATCAAACAACAATCATAGGCTTTCATTTATTAACTACATATCTATATCTAGTCAAGGAAATATTATTTTTAACCGACTTCAAAAAAAGGAGGAGGTTATCAATTCAGCCGGTACATGTTTTTTTACAAGCACAATAAGTTACTAAGTTACATAAATAAATATTACACAGTGAATTCACTAAACATGCTTATAAATTGTAAATTT
>CAJQZN010039397.1:0-27806 GCA_907164685.1 Colias eurytheme | reverse complement strand
GAATTATTACTAGATATATTTAATTCCCATTGCTTTCGCGTTTCTGTGTCTAATTTAAATGTAACAATATGTATAATAATAACATCCCAGGTGCTTACATCTATGTCTAAATTTTTGAGAGCATTTAAACAATCACAAGTAGTGTCTAGTAATTCTTTTAATAATGCAGCCGATTCCACATTCATACGTTTTTGACTAAACAGTCTCTGCAGGATGCAATTGCACAGATACTTCCTGTTACTATATCTTTGCAGCAACAGCTGCCTACATGGCTCATAATTTGCATCGGTGATGGGCGTTTGCCTAATCAATTGCTCCGCTTCACCAGTCAAGTGACCCTTTAAGTAGTGGAGTTTTTGGACATTGTCCAATGATTTATTTTTGTGAACTAACGATTGGAATAATTTAGAATGTTTAGCTTTGGAACCTCTTATTTCATCATTCCACAGATTAAATAACATATTCACATATTAAAAGCTGTCATATAATATTATTTATCTGTGGATTTAGCTCTAAAAGCCTTCGTGACTGACCATATGTCAGTGTAATTTGACAAGCGCTTTCCATTGTTTTTGTAAACATTTAGATCTACTATATTCTGAGAACACGTGTCGCAAACGCGTTAACAGATCATAAATTACTCATTTCTTGTGCAAATATTAAGGTGATGATCGACTTGGATGATGTGGCGTGTTTACTATTTACTTATGATATGGATAATTCGCATTGACACAAATTTGAAGCAGTTAGAAATTAGAATGACTTTATAAGCAATTACTGTCTTACGAAACCCATAATTGCTATGATGATATGTGTCTAAGGGTAATACTTAAAAGGACAAATGTTGGATTATATTTAATTACAAAAGCTTATTGAAAGTTTGCTTTTTTTTCTTGCAAAAATACTATTTTATCTTTGAATATTTGCTCTATGAAGGGTTCATTTTAACCCATGTTATTCTCCTTATGTGACTTAGTCGATCACAACCTTAAGAGTTACACAAACTTAGAGCACAGAGTAGCAATTCTGTTTTTATCTGTGCTAAACAATTAGTGTCTTGTCTCTGGTATCGACCTAAATTACAACTCGTGGGAAGACTAGATAGAACTGATACCGAGGTATGTTGACAAATAATTGTTATGTGTAACTTTAGGTAAGGGATTTTAACTAGTGGGTAAATTCATAAACAATAATTACCTGTTGATCAATGATCATTGTAACGCGCCCGATTGCGAAAACAGAACTCATAATAAATAGGCCCAGATGAATAACGAATAAAGTATCATTTATTTACTTAAAAGTATATTTTTGTACTAATTAAATTTTATTATGTACCCTTAACCTGTAATTGAACATTTTAAATACGTATCGTGTAGGACGTACAAATTCTCCAACTTGACTTCATTGGCAAATAAGTATATTAAGTATCAGCAAGAGTATAAATAAATCAGATTTAACACCACTATGACCAATAACGTAAAGTGTAAACACATAAATATCACCAACCTGCATGTGTCAAAAAACGTATAATTTCGGTAGGCGTACCTTCTGTCGGCCATTTTGACTACACATTCCGTATCATGTCGTAATCGAATGGAAAACATTAATCAGCTACCATAAGTTCCCTTTCACGCCATTTAACTTGAAATACAGCCGTATGGGGCATTGAATAAATTAATAACGGAGTCAGATTAACAGAAATTCGTTGGTAAAAGAATGATTTATTTTACCATACGATTTAAGTATAGTTAAACGTTTGTGGAAGCTTAATTTTTATGTTTGATTTATTGAAACGATAATGCGATAAACTTTTTCGTTTAAGTGGATTATACTTAATGTTATTTAAACTAATATGTTAGTCTTTGTCACCTCTGTTCGTAATAACGTAGTAAATGTCTCGTAACTATTGCGCGAGCGGCTGTCGCTTCAATCCCTACTATTGGTCAATTCGTGTGAGGAGTATTACGATGTTTTTTTGTAATATATCTTACGTATTTATTTTAGACTTATTTTTAAAGCGCTTTTGAATAGTCATAACTCATAATACCTACGCAATTTATCGTAGCTTCAGAAAATAATTCCGGTAAAATTCGGTAAGCTGCTTTTTTTGATAAGTCACATAACTCACATTGCATGCATCATCTCAAAATGGATGAGGACTGTAAATTGTAGTCAGTAGTACATCGTACAAGCAATTTCCTTTTAGTCATATCCAAGAATTTTCCTCTAAAGTTACAATAATATGTTCGACTAGTTAATACTTTTACTTATTTTATTCATCCGTTATACTCTACCAAAGTGAACAAGATAACACGGGTTAAGCGGCATTAAGAGACAAGATGGAGTGGGTCGGCCACCGACAGGTGTGCTGATCAATTACAGACGTCTGTCGCAGATTGCTGCGCGTGCGCAACTGCGGCGCAAGTAGCAGCGATGCGCGATTTATACGAATATTCTTTGGAGATATTGGATTTGAATAAGTACTTGTGAAAACGCAGCGCAGTGGACAGATAAATAATGAGAATTAGTCTACTAAGAAACGTCTAGATTTCATTATTCTATTTTTAAAATATTCAGAACTAAACAACATTTTAATGAGACAAACCATTCAACAAATAAGGCCAAAAAAATCAATCAAATGTTCTCAATTCCCGTTTAACGATGTCGGTAGAAAGTGCAGGTAAAATCTTCAAATAAATTAGTAAATTGTGTCATACGACATCTAATGAGTGACTGAGAATGATATTACAAGGAAATCCAAAATTGTCTGTTGTCACTCCACGTAGTAACCCTTTAGATCACAAAGTTACCGCAAAACCTAGTGCATCCACTCATGACTTGCAGCCTAGCGCATTAGATATTCCGACTATCCAATCAGTCGTCAGATCGCGAGATAGCACAAGCCACGAACATGTAAAAAAATACAAAACAGAGCCATCTGTGCATTCAAACTGTATCGACTTTAACGATCTATATTTTATCTGGACTAGACTTTTTTGATTATTTCTTGTGTCCATGGGAAGACTAGCGACGTTCCGTGGGAAAGTAGGGATAGAATTTTTATTAAGTACCTATTTATTTTTAATAAAATATGTACTATAATTATTGTTTGAGGGTTGTGAAGTAAAACAAAATAACGTTACTGGAGTCTGGAACTCTTTCACGCTTATCATCAAGTATTTTTGCTAATTCCCAAAATGACACATACGGCATACCTATAACTTGTATACGTAGTATATTATTATTAGTCTGTGCTATAACGATGAATTGTTTTCAATTTTGATGAAGTACATAGGTAATGAATTAATTTATTTAATAGCTGATTTTTCAATTCTTGGTTAACTTATACATCGAATAACGTATTAAACTACGATTAATAAAACTACTATTAATTTTTTAAACATTTTACTTCTTCAATGCGGATTTCTCGTATTTTTGATTCGTGTGATTGAATTTCCTGCCTCACGTTACCAATACATACAAAACATTACAAAAATCTAGCAATAAATAAAATAAAATCTCTATCTATCGACAAGTAATTAAAAAGGTTAGCAAAGAACGCCCGTCTCGCATAGCGCTGCGTATGGGCAATGGGGACGGTGTCACAAGCGTGCCGGACTTGATCAGGTTTTAGATCTTATTTTTAATGTTGAGCGTATAAATACGGATAAATTGTGTTGCATTTTCCGTGTTTTCGGAAAATTGAGAATTTTGTAGTTTAGTTAAATAGATGAAATCAAACGACAAATATGCTGAAACTAAACTTGCATCTAACATCTCAAAATATCTCAGAAACCAGGTTTTTTTATTTATATTAAGGGAGCTTGTATGTACTTTAAAACGATATCCCACTATATCTGAACTACGAGCATGATAACCTTAATAGATGCATTGCAAAACTGTAAAGTGTTAGAATTTTTAATTCCCCTGCCTTCATTACAGGCAGCGAACCCAAGGCTTTTCGTTCTAAAATATTTCATCGGCTCTATTCAGTTTGCGCATCAGAAACACAATTGCATAATATTCAATGTACCATTAGAAGCGGTAACAATGGTCCCTTAGAACAATGGGCGAGCAACGCCGCGGGCGCAGCTATACAATGCGTTCCTAACTTGCCTTAGAGTGGAATTACTTGATTAGTTTTTGTACGATTTATATTGTTTTAAAACGTATCTATCAATGAGAAATAGCTATTGTAACGAATTCGTTAGCTGATGTTAGGAATATTATGGTACTTGTTGACGACTGTGATTTTACTGCCCAGAAAAGCTGTTATTCACGGATCCATTTAAATAAAGTCCCAGTTTCCATTCGATTCATTAAATTCCGGACAACTTCTAAATTGATTGTCAGAATTATCTATAGTTTTAAAAAGGCCTTGCTTTTTGTTATTTGTAATTGCAGCTTTTCAAAATGCTTAAAGTCCAGTAGTTGTGTCACAACTACGGAAATCTCCAAGACGAGTAGTATCAATAGTGTAATCCATTTATTTGTCTCTCTTACATAATATACCCTGTTTGTACTACTCTATCCATATAACTTGAAAACCTACAGACGGTCTCTGGACCGCTCATTCTCTTAAGACAAAAAACAGCATAGTTTCGCGGATGTGTCACCGGCCGCTATCTACATACATGTCAATACTGCTGGCTATTAGAGCGTCCAGCAAACAATGCAGATGAGAGATAGCCATGGTGGCCGCTAGCGAAATGTGGACCACACGCTGCCTCGTGAGCGTCACGTTTTTATTATTTTGCTATATTTTGTTTGCCTATTGTTTTGGTTTCGTGTACTACATGTGATAGACATTCCTCACATCCCAGTCATTCGTCTTAAGATTTCTTTTCGATAATATCGTAACGTATGTTTTCCGTAGCTTTTCCATCTCAAGCTCCAACATTAAAGTGGTGATTTTATAAATGATTAACTTCTAATAGAAAGGTATTTATTTCAATTATTGTATTTAAAAAGTTTTCTGTAATCTGTAATTTCATAGATACTTTACTATTCCCGACCGTTATGTGAGGCAAATTTAGAACCTCCCTTTTCTTTAACACCTACGTCATCGACACTAAGAAGGAAATTGAATCACTAAATAATGGGTTAAAATTGTATACAATTCCTTACATAATAACTATCACACGTTTCAATAACACCAGTGAACCATTCAATAGCTATTGTATTGGATCTAGCTGATATAGCACAGGCTTTAATTAAATAATCGTGTATTTTCATTGTCATGTCGCGGTTCAATGGGCAGATAATGTTTTTTTTAGGATCGATGCCACGGTTTGAGATTTGAACTTTGATACATTCAAAATTATGTTTATTAAAATTATAGACGTATAAAGTATGGAAGATTACTTAAATAAATGAAAAAAAAAATATATCAAAACGCATTCGAATTCAGCACACTAAGACGGAGTTGCTTATTATGGTCTTTTTTTAATTTTCATAATTATTTTTACTGTAATCGTTAGAAAAAGGGCATAAGAAATTGTTATCATCAAATCTGTTTTCGCGAGCAGCACCGCGACTAAACACTAGTATCACAATAAAAAAAACACGTAACATTCTTGACATATCATTTTGTTCAGTGAACGCGTCGAACCCATAGAAATCTAAATAACAAGACACTAGAAGTCGTAAGCGTGCGTGACCTTGTCGCCACTCAGGTGATTTGCACAACACCAGTGCATTCGTCACTGTTCAGTTGCTCTGGAGACGTATGAGTGTATACATGGTGTGTTTCAGCAATTCCCATTGCGGAAATTCTTCCACAAGTTGTAATTATACTTATAAAGGAATAATATTTCATCGGAAAATATTTTTTTTTAGAAATAATGCCGTTTTTCCTTAAAATTATAGAATATTTACAAGTATTACGAGCGTCACCATAGTAATCGAAATAACAATGAATGACACAGTCGACCATTCTTATTATCACGTTTGTTCGTATTGGAGCAAAAAGTCTCATATACTTAGGGATGTTATTCTAAAATAAACCGTAAATTCGTGCGTTAGGATACATATTCAAAAGCTTAATTTAATAGATAAGTTAGTTTTCACTAAAATCAAGCTGTCCAATAAAAGGCATAGTTTACTTGTGTGTACTGTTTAGCTTTCGGTTTGAATGTGTTGATTTTGGCGACAGCGGTTTTCATACGAATTATGACATTTTAGCACTTCTATGTGTCTTGTTATTTAGATTTCTATGGTCGAACCTTTACAATTGTGTTTATAATTACAGCTTTTCAACATATTGTTTTTTTGCACGATGATCCTTCACTTTGCTAGTTATTAAATAAGCAGGCAATTTGCTATTTTAACATCACACCTACATAAATACATTATAACCTCAAAAATTGTAGGAATTTCAAACGCCTATGGTCAGTGTGGCACAACTACATATTATATTTGGTTTTAGCATTTTGTACACAATTCAATTATCAGTATATATTTTATATTATGTTGAATATAAACACATAGGTACAATATACAAAATATTTTATACAGAAATACGAAAAAAATGTGTTCATATATAACCTACTAGCGGTCCGCCCCGGCTTCGCCCGTGGTACATAATATTTAAGTTTTCTCTACATAAGAACCATCCTCGTACTTCAAGGAATAAAACAAAAAAAGAATTATCGAAATCGGTTCAGCCGTTCTCGAGTTATGCGCTTACCAACACATTTTGCGATTCATTTTTATATATAAGAAGACTAGCGGTCTGCCCCGGCTTCGCCCGTGGTACATATTTACGTTTTCTCTACATAAGAACCATCCTCGTACTTCAAGGAATATAATAAAAAAAGAATTATCGAAATCGGTTCAGCCGTTCTCGAGTTATGCGCTTACCAACACATTTTGCGATTCATTTTTATATATTAAACTCCCTGATGCCTCTCTCCTATTATGTATTTAGAACTACATAATTGAAGTTACAAGAACGAATACAATTTGTCTTTCTTATTCACACGTAAAATAACCTTAATACTAGCGGTACATAATTATTAAATTAAGTGTAATTGAAAATAAGACGATGCATTTTAATGATATGTTATACTTTCTCTTATCTCGGAGTGATGTAACCTTCACCAAATTAACTTAATTTACTGTGTTCCTCGAATCAACATTTCATTCCAAGTACGTAGTACATTCAATACGTTTATTTATTTATTTATATCTGTACATTGAAATTCATCCAATTCATTTTAGTATTTCAGACGTAATGGCGAAATAGATCATAACATTATTTTAGCTTTTGACGAAAGGGAAAACTTTCAAATTTCTCAACGTTAGACGATAATTATTCTTGCATATTTTTTTACAGAAAACTCTTATTCCAACATTACAAAAACTTCAGTTTTATCCATTCCTATACATTTAATTGTCTTTTAATAAATGTTGGTTAAATAATAGTTTCACACGTCCATACAACAGTGCGTGACACTCAATCAGCCTTTTTAGTGATTACGAAGAACATTCCGGCAAAAAGAGGTCTTATAATTATACTGCACTTTACATCTGTGTAATGTGTATTATGTAACATTGTAATTATTGTTGGATAAGATGCGCTCATTTGGAAATTGGGAGAATTCTTGAGTTGTACCAGATTACGCTTTTGTACCGTTACTTATAAAATATAACTGGCTTTGTCATTAGCAGATTTGCTTTTCGTTTTCTTATTTCTGTAAACCGTTCGTTCGATATATTTTATTTTAAGGTTTAAAAATTTTATTTCATTTTCTGCCCCAATATTTTGTATCTTTAGGTTACAAGTACTGTTGAATTATAAACTTAACTATTACCACAGAATAATAACTAGTAGCTAGCTACTATTACTAATGAACTAAAAATTATGTAAAACATTCACCAGATTTATTCTTCATACCTTAGATTACAAAATAAAATACAGATGGAGCATGTCAATCATTCATCGCCCTTGTCAAAGAAAATACGAAATCAAAAACGAATACGTTCCTCCGCTAGTGCTATAGCGATTCTAGTGTCATGCAATACGTCAAAAGGGGTTTGATATTTTAGTAAAAAAATGCTGTCTTGTGATATTAAAACGCTGTAAAACTTGTTTCCGAAAACAAACAAAAAGATAAAACATCGTTTTACAGATTTTCTGTAGATTATTTGGCTTATTTAATTTTGTATACAAATAATAATTTTACAAATACGAAGGAATTCAAAACTTCAACGTATGCTGCCAGTATTTTGAAAATGAATTTGCCATTTTTAGGGGTAAATGGTTAAAAGATATTCGGGGTAGTGCTGTTGGATTTTTCGATCGTGAATGTGATTATTTGTATAGTGCAATAAAAGTTCATGGTCATTATTAGATTATTTTAAAAAGCATTATACATTTTTTTGTTACTTTTATAAAAATAGCGTCGTTTTCGCTTGCGATTTAATTCATGTGAACACATGATGGATATGATGAAAATAAAATGTCCCGCATTCTCGACTAAAAACTACCGCTATTCGCATTGTTGTTGTTTTGAAAAATAAAAACTTTTTTTAATGTAATTTATTTAATAAATTTAATGTAATTTATTTAATAAAAATTGAATAAAATTATTTTGTCCATGTATAACTTTAGTAGATAGGTGATAAAATAATTTTTACAATATTATAAAATAATATCAAAAACCCGAATTTATATTAAAATAAAAATTAAAACATGACTGCTAATAATTTATGTAGCCTACGTCACTACCACCACAGCTACCTTCATAATTCAGATGATTGCAATGACACCTCACAAGTCACAACTCAAAATCGCTCCAACAGTTTATACTGCAGGGCGTGTCAAAGAAATATTATACATACATACACTCGAAAAACATAACCCTCTTTCTTCCGTAGTCGGGCAAAAATTTGGGAAATTTTTCATTATCTGGTAACATAACACGCACACAGAAGCACCGTGTTCGTACAGTGCAGCGGCGAAATGACAGCACACATAGCTTTATGGAAATGACGATCAATCTTTCGGTTTAGTTCGGCATCGCTCCATCTGTCTTTTATTTTGTAATCTAAGCTTCATACATATAAATTCACGAGAACTTTCGAGAAATGAGACTTAAAAGTTCTAAAAATTTTATGATTAATAAATAACAATAATAACTCGAGGAAATAATTCTCGGAACGCAGTGTAACCCGCGGGTCAGCACTAGTGCAGTGACACACGGCACATGATGGAGTTCTAATTGCAGTGGAGCGGTAATTGCAGTGTCACTGCAGTGCCCAAATTGTTTCAGCTTAAGGCTACGTTAGTACATTTTTATATAATTTTATTTATATTCAAAGCACAGATTTTTTAAAAGGTAAATGTAATGACAGAAAACTATTGTTACTTTATTAATTAATACTTTGTTTTGATTTTATAGGATTCTAAATAATATTTATTATTTAGAATTAATTAGCTTTAAACACATTTAAATTAAAAAATGGATGTTGTTCAAAGTAATACAAACAAATGATACAAATAAGGTCTAAAAATATCAGTAATATTATAACTACAAAACAGGGCGAAATAGACGCATCAGTAACTACAAAATCAACTTCTTCACGTTTTTAGATTTTCCATGCAAAACCACATTTAAAAATATATACATATTTTACACCTAATCTAGACCCAGGAACATCAACACTATTAATAGCAACCTCCGTTACACTATTCAAATGCAAATAGCATACATCGGAATTGAACGCGGAACTTCGCCTTAAGTACAGTATAAATATTACTGCGCCTTAAGTGATCGCTCTTCCCACGAACATCAAACGCGCCGCTACCTACGTAAGATTACATTTATTGTACCACTATTGGTTTCGTCATTTTATAAGAGCAGTGACAAATTATTAAAATGAATGTAATTGTAAAAAAGGAACATATTAAAAACACAACGAAAAACGATTCGAAGAGAAATCTTGTTGAGTTTGAAACACAGAGTACGTAAAAATAAACAATTAACAAGCCAGGAAAATAAGGAAAGACACTGATTTATTGAAACAGCTACTTGTCTAATAAGAGCTAGCGCGCAAGAGCAACTTTTGTCTCCGCGACTATTTTGTCTCTCCCATCAACTCTATGGGGAGTTGCGTCGCTACGTGCGCGTACTTTCTTACTAGCCCATAGAGTTGATGGGAGAGACAAAATAGTTGCGGAGACAAAAGTTGCTCTTGCGTGCTAGCTCTTATAAATCAATCAGGGGATAAGGCATAAAAATACCCCATATCTTACTAGGGGACAAGGATACTAATTCATTGTAAATAGGTTCATAAAAGACATAACCATTACTTCCATTCATTCTAAAATGAAATAAATAACTTTCAAAAACGAGTATGAAGTATTAAAAATTAAGTATGAAGTAAACGCACCTTAACATGTTTTTTTTTTTTTTAATTAATGATGCAATATTACGATGTATAAAGGTGTAAGGTCACTTTCTCCACAGGTGTGCCGCGAGGTGTGTTTATGGCCTTATTTTATTACCTGATTGCCATCCGTGTTTTATAACTTTTTGTAAATATTTCGAAACAACATGTAAACTCTTAATAAACGTTTTACGCTTCATTCATTAAATAAAAGGTCAGGTTTGTTTAGCACTTTGAATTTGTTACACTAATATGAATAATATTATTGGTAAACAGGGTATCTATAAGTACCTATTTAAAAATAATACATCGCCTTTTATAAAATTTTGTATCCATAGGAGTTCCAACCTATATAATAAATTCAAAAGTCTATTGTATTCTTATCAATCGATGTTTATTGGAAACATTTCTAGTTTATCAAAGTGAATATTCCACACCAACGTTACTCAACGTGTCAATAACCTCTTTTCAAAAGGAGAAAACATACTCTTAAAGAAATGACCATAAAAACAAACCTTTGTTTCAATAATACCGACATAAAGTTGTGTAAAATATAAAAGGAATACATATAAACGACGACAATAATTTGCTCCTTCACGGTTACAAATGCGATACTCTCGAACCCATCAGGTTAACATTTCATAGCAAAACATGGCGGCCGTATGAACTGTCATTTTATAGATTTTTTTATCTGTGAACAAATAAAATTGTAGAGTCTGTCTTGTCTAAACTATAGTAATAAAGATTCATTTCTGTGTGTTTATTTATGATGATCTTACTGAAAAATCACTCCACGACCAATATTAACATTTAGAAATATACCACTTAATATAAACAATTTTTTTATGCCTGAGTCATTCTAGGCAAAGCCGCTAGTGTTTTTAGTGGTGATCTACAAAAGTAATGTTTTCCTTCAAGGGCCGCTTATCTCCATATCAAGCTTTATTTAAAGTTTTAAAGCAGCGTAAAATCGTCATAGGAAAAAACCTTTTGTCGCATTAAAGTCCTTGGTATAGAGAAAAATAAAAACGACAATAAAATGCGTAGTGCGAACATCTTACTAATTATTATAAGCGAAGTTTTTGAAGATGATATTTTTCTCGAGCATTAAATGGACTTTTTGCGGGTACATTCTCGCTTCATAAACAAGTGACCTTTACATATCTACTGTTAACCTTTCGTCAGATTTATTAACTTCATTATAAAAACTGCATTAAAAGAATGCAGGGTGCTTATCTTTAAAAGGGTCGAAATATGCTGCTATTTTTAAGCTTTCTAAGAAACCCTTATTATAGACTAGTTTTCGCTCCAGATTTGCACGTGTTTACATTATATATATGACTATATTTAGGTACTTACTAGGAAATTATCAAATTTATAAGTTTTTCTTAAAAGTCTTATACACACAAAATTCTTTTCCGAAGTTCAGTCATGAAAAAAATTTTAACTGTTAGCGGTCAGGCTTCAGACTTCATCACTTGTATCTAAAATAAATTAATAGGGTATAGACTATAGGTGTTCTGTCGTCGTTGGCTTATTTAATCTGTAGTAGATCATATGATATGCAGTTACATTCCAATTTCAAAGAAAGATGACCTATAAAAAGGTACAATTCATAATATTAGAATCGAAATAAAACGCTATAAACTGTTTAAATTGAAATAAATATGATGAAGTTAATAAGTGTTGCTTGTATTAATTTCAGTTATAAGTAATCATAGTACGATCTAGTCACAGAGTCATTTTAAGTGTAAATAATCTGTACACATAAAAAGGTTGAATGTACGACGTTTATTTTTCAGATTTGTATCGCAATTTGTAAATGTGAGTTCTACGACTTGCGGATCATCTTTTGTGTCATGGATAATTGTTTTTATTCGGTTTTCTGTACTATTTTGTGCGTTTATAACAAAGTTGAGCAATAACAACCTCTACGATTAATAACCTAACCTAACCTAAAAATCACCGATCGAAACACATTCAGTAGGTGCAACTGAAAGAACTAGATTTGAATAGAATTCGACTGAGATTTAATCATCGTTTTCGTTTATGTGATAGTTTACAATTAACAACCAGAAATTTATGTTTATACTAAATAATGTGAATAGAATCGTGCGTATTCAACATTGCAACACAAACAGCACATAGCACTTTCAACTACAAACAAATATTATTAAATAATATTATCGGAACAAGTGTCCAAATAATAGTAATCATTTGATTTATCCCACTTATCCGCTGTCAAGTCGTGCATTCAATTAGGAGATAATGAATTTTCTCACGCGATAACGTTCAAGGGTGCGGCCTGTGACCTTTCCACCTGTTTGATTATATTATATTGGTATCTCGAGCGAATGGTAATGGTCAGAAGGAGCGATTTTCGAGCGTTAAAACGCTGCGTTTTTTTTCGTATCGTGCGGTAGTGCGTTATTCTGGTGGGGTGTAAATATTTGCTGAATTTGATTTTATTGAGAGCAATGAAATTATTTGAGACTAATTGGAAATAGATGACGAAAAGCATGATATTTTAACCAAAACTATGTTAGGTACATAACATTTTATGGATGAAGTTTCATATTACGTTAAATTCTGTATGCCTAAATAATAAATACCTTTAAAAAGATGGGAAGTATTGAAATATTTAATAAATTAATAGAAATAGTAACAGATATGTTAAGTCTTTACAATAATAAACTTGTAAGTATACGCTTCGCTGGACGCAAATGTCCACGCGTAAAACATTACTATTGCTAAACACAATCGTGTAATGATATGATCAATTTGTACATTATTTATTCTCATATTATGCTTATGTTTAAGACCTTTTTATGAATGGATAGATCAGATAGAAGTGGAAATGTCATCTCAATTCATTTGTATAGTAAAATCTATGTACAATATTCATTCAATTCTTTAAAAAAAAAGTATTTGATTAATTTTTAAATATACATATAATTTTTTTAGTTATAACTTTTTATTATATGTAATTTTGATTCGTCACCGTAAATACATAAATAGTATAATAATCGTTTGTTTGTTCTAAAAGCGAGATATCGTAAGCGCGTTGTAGTTACGAAATGTGCTCAAACCGGAATCGAACTGGGCGATTTGTGTCTAGGGAGTGCCGCGCACCCTTTTACTTTTTCGTTACTGTCAGGGCTTGGCGGTTTTCGCACTAGCGTTTATTTTTCATGGTTGATTAATTTGCACTGGCGTCTATTTATTCTGAGCTTGCGTTTTATCCAAAAAAGCAGTAAAATGCTTCCTTACTTTCTTGTAAAGCCACTATGGATATTATTAGGGATGTAACGATACATGATTTTGCCGATACGATACCGATACCGATATTTGTAGTAATGTATCGGCGATACCGATACCGATACCGATATCGATGGCTTGGTAGAAAAATAAATAGTGAATTATGCATAAAAAGTTACCAACATTTAACAGAGACAACTGTTAATCGTATTCTTTAAAATAAAAATGCCAAATCAAAAAACAACAAAACCATTTATTTTAGTATTATTATTTTACGAAGTCAGTTAAACTTTAAGTAATACACATACAATCAGTACCTAATAAAAGTTTACTATTGGTAGAGTTTTTTCAGAAAACAAAGTGCGCACGCGCGGGCGGCCTCCCGCATCGTTCATTGGGCGCGGGTTTTTGAATTATTTGATATCAAAAAAATTGGTTGTTTGTAAAGTAGGTTTACGATCGAGATGTTTACGTGATAACATAATGCAGTGGCAGCGCTCGAGATGAAACGGGAGATCGGTCCGTCTCTCTCTCGTTATACCTGCGATCGCGCTCGTGAGGTTTTGGTGTGACACAAGTTTATGAACATGTCACCCGACTAAAACGATTTTAAAAACGTTATCACGTTAAAAATTAAAAAAATTCAAAATTATTTATTTCTTTCCTTTACATAATTTGTGATTGGAACACTCCTAGTAAGCAAATAAAATGCTTGTGTCAGGAGGTTCCGCTCTTCCTTAACACTATTACAGAAACAGAAATAAAACAATACGAATGAATACAATGCAAAAACATAAAAGAAAAGAAAGAATTTAATAAAAAAATATCGGTATCGGTTGATTTATTATCGGCGATACCGATATATCGGCTTGCCGATATATCGGCCGATATATCGGTATCGGTATCGGTATCGTTACATCCCTAGATATTATGTATTATTTGCATAAATTTACATTATAGCGACTGAAAAACTCAACATTTATTGTGTATAGAAGGCTTTTGAGAGAAAGATATCTACATTTAATGGATAAAATATCTGAGTGACTGGAGCCGCAAGCGGAAAACTAGCTTTCGCCGTGGTCATATTTTGAACATAAACTAATTATTATTAATCGTAGAGGTTGTTCTTTTATTTGTGTTTTTATATCTCAGATCTCTTTTTAATACATACCGATGTTTAGTAGAAAATATTTAATAGAAATTAGGTCTAATAGTGTTAATTTGTAACATACAAGAAAACAAAATTTATATTATTCAGTATAAATAATGTAAATGGTTTGTGGGAAAATATTGGAGAATTGGTAACAAGTGCGTGAGCGGTCCGACCTTGCTACTCTTCCTTGTAGGTTGCAATTAGGGCCAATACAGACGATCTGTGTGTGTGTACAGACGATGTGTACTTTCATCTGAAATAAGTATTGTGAAAGGTCGCAAAATATAATAGTTTACAGTACAACATTATTTACCTAATTAATTCATTAAAAATCTATATATTAAGACCCTTAATTTGAAGAATAATTTAAATTAAAACATGTAAAAAGGAACCCTACCGTATAACCCACTTTTGCAGTGGCGTTTAGAACGCTACTGCTTGCGTATGCATTATGCGCACGCAACTCTGTACGGCTAAAAACGTTTAAAAAACTTTTCTATCCATTTATGATTAATTATCAATGTTTACGTATAATGAGCATGCTTGATTTTACCCATTATTTCAGTATGCTATAAGTGAGGTAATTTTGTTATTTTTTGGCTTTTTGGATATGTTTATTGTGTAAAATAGAGAACATACAAGAAACATTGAATCATTAATAGGTATGTATTAATACATGCGGGTAATCTTCTAGAACTCTATAAAGAATATCCAAAAATTCTGCAATATTGTGACGAGGTCTTTTGTTCTGTCAACGATGTAATTTCGGTCGATGCACGCCTCGTAAATACAAGCCATGAAAGAGACATTATATATCTAATTAAGAGAGGTAGGTACAAGCAATAAAATTATAATAATAGACCTAGACTATGTATATTTTATATAGTTGTTAAAACTTATAATCTCTTCTTGATCGATAATTTGAAAGTGGGGCACATAACATTTTCTTCAATTTTTATAAATCTTTAGAAACAGCCAAAAAGTTTGCAATTTAATATTATTGCAGCTTGTCGATAAAGAGACATTATAATCTTACAATATGGAAGGAGATTATGATTTATAGTCAGTTAAATAACATACCAATCAATCTAATTTGCATATTTAATTCCACCTTGAACTATAGAAAGATATTATCAAACAATTTGAACAAAGAGTTAGGTTTTATTGAGCGTATTATGATTTTATCTCAATTGTAATACAAATTAATGGTAGTTTAGTGATTTGAACGGGCTTTATAGTAATTTTTTATATTAAAAACTAGCCAGGGGCCTTCAAATTCGTCCTTGCTAAATTATAATTTAGGCAAAGCAAGTACTTATTTGAAATAATCGAAGCCGAATTCATGAGGGTGATAGGTTCGTGAAATTCAATTCAGCAGTTGCAGTAACAAAATATATGCGATATTAATTGGAAATACTAAAACATCTTCACTCGATCAATAGAGTATAACAGATGGGCATGGATACATAATAGAATGGCATTTAATAAGACCAAAGACAAAAAATACCCGGATTTCCTATCCTTCATAAGATATGACTTAAATTGCATTAAGCAATAACCGTTTGTCAATCGATAAATCAGTTGCTAATTGCCGATAATTGATGCGTCAGAGATTATAATGTATTGGACAAATGACACAACATTCCTCACGCTACCAATTTGCTAGCAACACGCAACGAATTCCTGTGGGGTTGCCAGAAGCGGTATGTAATTATTTGAAGTTTGGATAGTGGGAGTCTGTCGAAAAAGTCATTTATTTATTTAATCTATGGTGAATAATCTACAGGAAGATTCAAAACTTTTTAGAACATGACATTCGACGAACGAAAAAATATTTGCACCATGCCCAAATGAAGTTAAGTGTATCAAATCTAATTCAGACTAACAGTGGCCGAAAGAAGGCCGATATCATCATAAAATCTTATTTAACCCATTGACCACCGTAAGGCCCGATCGGGGCGCGACACAATAGATTTTCTATTGTGTCTGTGATTCCGAGGACTGATGGATTAAACAGTTTAATAAGTAGAACAAAAAATAGAAGACATGAAGATCACATATGCAGCAAACGTTGCAACGAAATCACGTGCGTTTCAGGGCTGAATTTCAGTAAATTTCAATGACCTAAAATTTTCTTTCCTTCCTTGTACTATTACTTAGTACTTACCCCGAACACAGCCACTACTTTTAAAAAATATCATTCTACTTACACATATAGCTATTCATGACGTCACAACAGCTCGTTATACGCATCTTAAATATGTAATGGCCAGTTTCCATTCGCGAAGAGAAAAGTCTCGTTTTCACATCCTATTTCCAGCCAGTAATTATGTTTCAACGTAATCATTACATTATTAATTACTTTGCCTTGTTTAGGATGTCCGTTGGCTACAGGACACACATCTCTATTGTAGAGGATGTTGATCATTGGCTGAATTTATTTAAGATCTCGTGTGTATAAAAACTTTGTTGTTTTACATCTATTGTTATTACATTCAATGTTTATGTATATATGAATAATTAATTAACATTAATAATTAATTTTTATGTATGATACAGGTTAAAGTAAAAAAAAATATATTAAAATAATACTAAAACGATGCTACTCGTAAGTACTTCTTTATCTACATTTTGCAATGTAAGAAAATATACGTTGGTAAGTTGGTTATTCTTATTGACAGAATTACAATGGTATTACCATTTCTTTGATAATAATTATCCAAACTTATCAAAAATGAAACAAACAATTAATCTTATATATATGTAAGAACTAACAATCTATTAGAACACGCAGCTACTATGTATATTAAATAGATAATATATCACTAACATACGGTTTTACTTCCAACACTAATTAAGAACTTGAATATTTATATTTTGCTTTTAATAAGGAGATTCGCCAAACGCACACAAAAAACAAAAATAACTTTCGCTTTGAAAATACTTAAGAGATTTAAATATATTAAATACATTTTCACTTTCATGTAATTAGATAGTTCAAACGTTTTGTACAACATGTATTTTTTGATGTAACACTAACTTATCTCCTCTAATTAATAAAGTACTTATTATAACCTAAAAATGTATATTTTAAGATTGTGTTTAATTTTGCAAGTTTTTAATCACACTTAAATATAATTTTATGTATCTCTATTTAAAACTATGATGTAATGGAATCATTTATTTTTGAGTTAAAATCTATTTTCAGTTGAGTTTGAGTAGGGTTTATTCTGACACACTGACCGTCATCTCACGTTTCTATTTGTGGACAAATACAAGTGGTTTTAAACAAATATTATTATTTCAATATTGACAAGTGCCTCGTTTCGTTTCAATGAACAAAATAAGTCGACCATTTATAGTTGACCTCTTGATTGTAACAGCGTATACATTGCAAGGGCTATTTAAAAGTGGATATTTAGATAGGTAAGTTTTTGGAAAATATCAAATATTTGCCATTTAAATACGATAATCCGGTTCTATCGTGCTGTTTTGGGAATTTCATGATAAAAAAAGAAATATTTATTTATCATTCACAATATCACAACACATTGGTTTTGATACTGTTCGTTATTAGGTTCTTAATATATGTAATTCTGAAAACTTTTTGAACGTACCTGGTTATGTAATTTTGCTTCACAATACTTTCATCCAAACAAAACTTTAGCTTAACAATATTATTAGGATAAGCCTGTCGGTTTGTGTGTCACAAGAATTTTTAATGGGACCGGTCCCGAGGTTTGCCAAAGCATTTTAACTTATTAGAGTATGTAGGTTGAACAATTTATGTATCCGCTCAGTGCTTACATAAATAATAAAATCTTGCACTTAAAGGTTTAGGTATTTAACATGTTTGTAGGGCCCAGTTTATATGTGTGTTAGTGTGCTTGTCGTATGTGAATAATTCTATTGGATTAAATATTTGTGGTACATGAACGGTTTCGTCAATTATTATTTCTTAACATGAATTATGCAAATAAGACCAATCATGCTTATGCAGAAGCTTCAGCTTCAAAATTATAAAAATTAAATTGTGTACGGACATAGTTTGCAATGCGTTACTTTCATATTTTCTAAGTTTTTATTTTAGCTTCTGCAATTACGTGTTTAATTGCACCTTTACTTATTTAATTTATGCTTTTTTGGAATCGTAAAATCTTTACGTTAGTCTGGCAGACTCGCCACTGTGAAATTTTGAACCTAAAACTTTTATTTAAATGCTAAATAATAATCTTTTCCGAAGAAAAAAATATTTGATAAATTGGTCCAGCCATGCGTGATGCTGTGATGTAGGAATTATTGTAATCTATGTTTCCAAAAACGACGAAGTTTGTCACAGTATTCTTCATTCATAGCGTAGTTTATTACGAACGTATTTAAATTCACATCATTGAGGATTATGCCTTCTTCCTCGTATAGTACCATCTCTAGTTAAAATTGTCTATACTATCACAAAATTAACATAATAACACATGTTTGTAGGTCTGCGAGTTAACCGAGTTACGAATTCGAGGGTACACGCTCTGATTGTTGCGGAAGATGATATGATATGTAAATTCGCCGTAATGTGTGAATTTTATAGAGAAAGTGTGTGTTTTGTAGAATATATAGTAATTGTCCACGTTGTAGTATCATTGTTTGAGTTATCAAAGTAATTTTAAAAACTTGTAGGTAGTTCATTGTAGTACAACCGGCTGACAGATCATTTACATATCCTCGTATAGAATTGGTTATTATTCTTAGGAATTTATTTATTTATTTATTTTAATTTGGCACACCAACAATAAATACATTTGACATTGATAAAATTAAAAAAAATGTGTGCGTGTACTTAGTGTACACACGTAAGAAGTGAAATTTCTTTATGACCTTATTTTTCAAAAAATAATCCATACTAATATTATAAATGCGAAAGTAACTCTGTCTGTCTGTCTGTTACTCAATCACGCCTAAACTACTGAACCAATTTGCATGAAATTTGGTATGGAGATATTTTGATACCCGAGAAAGGACATAGGATAGGTTTTATCCCGGAAATCCCACGGGAACGGGAACTATGCGGGTTTTTCTTAAACTGCGCGGGCGAAGCCGCGGGCGGAAAGCTAGTTTACTATATTATGCAACTTTACAGAAATACGTCGAATCACGCGTGGTAGGGATAAGAAAAAGATGGCGCGTAACTGTCACGCGTAACGAAAAAATGTTACACTAAATTTTTTTCCAACCCCGTTAAAGAAGTTTCACTTCAAAAATTAAAAATTAACATTATGCACTTATCAATAAAAGGTGTACACAGCATTTACAATAGTTCTCGAATGGAATGTATTACCTAAATAGTACGTAAGCTAATAACAGTAAAGATAAATTATTATAAGATAGTCTTAGTTTTATAGTTTTAATACTAGAACCATTAATAGTACGTATATTTAATACTTAACCAACTATGCAATCAAGCGTCTAACCGTAAGAGGTGGAAATAAGCCAATCCTATTAGTCAAAATGCTTTCATCGTGCTATGTTACCTTCCACATGCTCCATGCCTTATCTATACTAATATTATAAAGCTGAAGAGTTTGTTTGTTTGTTTGTTTGTTTGAACGCGCTAATCTCGGGAACTACTGGTCCGATTTGAAAAATTCTTTCAGTGTTAGATAGCTCATTTATCGAGGAAGGCTAAAGGCTATATAACATCACACTACGACCAACAGGAGAGGAGCCACGGGGGTGAAACCGCGCGGAGCAGCTAGTCTTTTATAACACCCCTGTGCCTCGGAAACCCCGTTATGTATTACTGGGACAGTTGGAAATAAGAGGTCATAATACGGTCCCTGATCTCCTTGGGCTTCCATCGAACTAAGAGTGATGGAATACGCACACTTGTGTATAATATATCTCCTGTAACATTTCATTTGTCGTCAAGTCGATGTAGAAATTGGCCGTAGTTAATGCAGTTTTAAGAAATTTTACCTAATCAAATCTTTGAATGTATAGTGCGAATCCAGACCATATATCGTAGAGGTACAATATGTCTTGTGACCTATTCGTATTTATTAGTTACAACAAAGTGTAAGCGTAGTCTAAACAAAACAATCGCTTCTGAATGAAAGGCTTATTACACTACCCGATATGAAGGGCCCTGCATCTAGGGTGGGCGTGTTCCCTAGTTAGTGTGGCGCTTATTACACTTCTCTGCGAATTGGGCCCTAACTCAGTTTATACGCGAATGTCTAGAGAGATAAACGTATTGTTGCATTTTACATTATGCCGCCGTCAGTATCGAAACTTCAAAAAGTTGCTGTAGCAGTGGCAACCGTTGACGCAATAACAAATATTAAAAAAGAAGAGAAAGATCTGGGTGAAAGAGTATTTGCGGTTACGTGAAAAGCTTTCAAATATGAAAATACTAAGCGTGCTTGAACCGGGAGTTTTAATGAATTAATTAGAGTAGGTGCAGAACAATTTGAACACGTGTTGAGTTTTAAAACAATTAAATAAACAATTGATTTAAACAATTTATTTATTTGATAACATGGCGGTGTGATCACAAACATTTGGAACTTCCCTTTTAAGTTATATAAACCTGTAGTAGGGAAGTTTGGTGACACCTTACATACAAAAGCAGCCACTCCACGCAACAGTCGCGCGGCAACTGAGCTCCCTAACCGCCCTAAACGTTATTACATCAATCTGCAGGGCGCTTAGGGAGCTAGGCAGATCGGGCAGACCCGATCGCCCTAAATCGGGACACTAACTCCCTAAGTCTTATTACACCACTCTTAGTTAGGGTTAGGGTCCCTAAAAATTGGGTGGTCTAATAAGCCTTTGAGCTATTTCCATAGCTATTTAATTGTAATTTTGTGTGACTAGTTTCCCAGTAGCACCTTACACTTATCTTCTAATCGCGCTAGAATCTGTTAAACTCCGTCCGCAAGCGACTTTCCCACCTCATCTAAAAACAATTGACAATCCTAGGAAAAGATTTAATGGATTGCGCTTTTATGAGCTGTGAATGTGTTCCGTTGTTGTTAGTGCAGGTTTATCTTTCGAGATTGTGTAATGTTCTACTTAGCTTCTTTTATTGGCTGTTTATGATTATGCAATTAATTGGGCATCATCATAAGCCCGTATTGTTCCTATTTCTACTCAGCCTTTTTCGGGATTTATCGAAACACGCGGGCCAAGTAAAGGTTGACAGTTATGTCACAAGATGTAGAACTTTTTTTGGTTCTTGGATATGCCAGTCCTCTCAAAATGTGTTCCTCCTACAAACTTACTGATGCAATAAGGCAATTAGTAGGCCTGCAATTTTAACTGTGTTGAAGCTTTCTAAATGTGTGTAAACGTATATTCCGAATCGGTGGTGGTTTAATAAAAAATGACTATTCATAAGATTTTATAAAAGTTTACATGAATAAAAAAATTTTTTAGTTTATCGGAATTAAAACAGTTAGGTAATGCAAAATCAAAGGCATATTTTGTGCTAAATTAGAATAAACTTGGCACTAACCATTTAGTATATCTTTTGTAACAATGAGGTACCCAACATTTTTTCCATCGTCTGTTTTATAACATGATACATATTTTTTTACAGAAAAATACAAATATATTTAAGTATAACATTCCTATTTTTAATAAATAAATAATAAAGGTGGCATAACATATATAATATGGCTTAATTGAAATTACACCACAAATCAAACTCTAAAGAAACCATATAAGGACAAAAACAATCAGACGTTTAAATCTATTAAATAATGCATCTTATATAAATGATTAGAAACAAATCAACAAAACATCCAAATATGGCGTCGATATTGCTCAGCTGACCTTAACGTGTGTATGTTTTTACACTAACGGTAACGACACGACTCCGACACACTGACTCGATCATGACGATTGTAACACGCATGGAAATAAATACATATGGTAAATACAATATCATTTGCGATCATATAAGTAGAAGTAAGTGAAGCATTTTAATTCACAGTTATTTTAGACTTCTACCAATCTCTTATTCTTTTATTCATTTTTATACAAACTAATATAGTGAAACTATAATTAATTATAACTGTTATATTTGGCAATTATCAATAAGAGACAAACTTCTTTGAAAGAAGATGACTAGCTAATCGAGTTCGAGTAATGTTCAGGTTCATAACCTCCAACTTGAACGGAAGAAAGATGTATACTGTTATAGTGAATCTAAAACTACATCTAAATGTCAAGAAACACGCGATATTGCAACGATATCGTTATATCACCGTGTAGTATAAAAGCACACATACGATTAACACTTCAAAATATATTCACAAATTCCGGATTATGTAATCGCAATCTCGACAAGTGTTATTTAAATAGAATAACTTAAATGTTATTATAATACTCGATTGATGTGGCATCAATGAAATCGAAGGTAATATTCTAACTTTGCATTGTTCTCGACACTTAACTGTATATATCGCTTACTGTTCTTATTGCTATGTAATCTAGTTCACCAAGACCTTATGACATAGAGATAAAGTTTACTCTCTTTTCATGTACCTACAGAAAAGTGATGACTTTAATTATAGACGATTATGCAAAATTTTAATCACAGTTTATTGATACTTTGAAAAGCATTTAATCTTATAACGTTGCTGTTTATAATCGATTTTTATTACCCTTGCAAGATACGAAGTTCATTATTACAATATTTTCCTCCATAACCTGAATATCAATTATAATTATAATATTTAAAATTATAAGATCATGGATATAAACATTAACAGATTTGATAATCGTGCCTGCACATTGCACAAGTCTTACAACGTGATAAAACTAGAAGTAACAAATCAAACCATCCCTTCATACAAGATCCTTGCGTGACCCACTTCTTATCGTAGCATCCAGATGTTTCCTGCTCAAATACCAGCCGCTCACTAAAGTATAATAAACAGCGAACATATTGATTGCAATCATCGGCTATTAAATCGCAATATAGTGATGATCGAGATCGCGGCACGGAAGCGTTGAGCGAATAATTTTCCGCGTCCATGCTCCCAGCTAACTGTGAACAGTTGCTTTGGCGCTAAGACACTGGGGGTTGTCAGCTTTGCGGAATTAAGCACGGTTTAGTGTTATTGCAAAAATGTTATTAAATGAGGTATTTTTAAAGAATACAAAATTATTGTTTCATAGTTATGATCACAGACATTTGCATAATCATTAGAGTGAGAGCAGGTTGAGGTGCTTTGCTTATTGTAGTCCGCTTTACATAAATGAAACCTACGATGTTAAATGGTAAAATTCACGATGTGGATGCTGCTGATGTTTTGTCGTCCTTTTAATACGTATAAGTTGTGATGACGCTAGGATATAATGGTAGGTTTCTGATTTATCAGTTATCTGATTCTAGTGCGATTTATTGTAGAGCTAGAATATAGGATCTTTTCTTGGATCTAATCTTGTAACAGAAACTTTGTCTGTGGTTTAACCGAATTCAAAACCTCTACTTCCGTCTCTAAACTGTCTCTAAACCAGCAGAAAGAAATAATTTCGTGACGGCCATAATGTTATTTTTTAATTCGGTCAAGTTGGGTAGAGCTGGGACGAAACATAATTAACTAAATTGCCACGCTACACACCACTTCTATACAAAATAAAATGAAAAACAAAATAGAAAAATCAATATATAATCGAATCGCTAGTTTTGTAGCCCCAATGTTAATGATTGCCGCCGGCTGAGACGGGAATGCGCTTATTCGCTGAACGCTCGCTTTGTTTTATATTATAAAGCTTTAAAACTTGCGGCTTATAAAATACTTGTCGTATATTCATGTTATATAATAAACTACATAGGCCTATGAATGAGTGAGAATAGATGCTATCTTAATAGGAAATGATAAGAGTTTTAAAACACTCGATTATTATAAGTGCAGCTGAGTTTAAAGGCATAATTTATTTAGCTAGGTTAATATAAAAATACGTAAAACAATTTCGTAATAGTGTTAGATAGTAGTAGAAAATATAAATATACTTATTAGAAAAATATTATAAGTGCCAGAGTTCACTTGTATGTGTTTGTTTCCTCTTCAAAAAATCCTATAAATTTTCAAAATTAAATCTCCTCAAAATGATACCACACATCAAAATCTATATTATTCTTATTATTTGTAGTATGCAGATAGGCATGTAGTTATTTACAGCTTCGTTTAAACAACTCTTGTCACCTACAAGAACACCCACTGTGGACATAAACAAACCGGGGCGCACAACTAGTATTTAGATGTCGGCTCCTACGTTATATGCTAATTTGACAAATAGTTATTAATGTAGACCTCCCGGAGGATTTAGAGGTCATAAGAAACGATATAAAAGTAATAATCATTAATAAATTTTGATGCATACATGATGCATGTTTTAGATGCTCACACTTACGGATTGACAAAAATATATCGTTTTACTTTTAATTGGTTTTATAAGCACTTATATATGAATATTACTTTGTCTACAATTTCCATAGTAGAAAGACAAACAGATTAAGTTTATGCGCCGCCCCGGCTACGCGAGCGATCATGTACATAGAGTACAGTGAAATAATTTGTGAAATTGGTCCAGTATACATACGAGTAGTTCCTGAGATTTGGGCGTACAAACGAAGTCTTCATCATCATCATCATCATCATCATCATCATTCCAGCCTATCAGGACGTCCACTGCAGGACATAGGCCTCCCCCAAAGATTATATCTATTTGGGGGGAAAAAATGCCAATACTCGCCACGCTTGGCAGGCGGGTTGGCGAGCGCAGTTGATGGTGGAGGAGATTATGCATAACGCTGCTGCCCGTTTACATGTACTTAGCCCTTAGTCGCCTTTTACGACTCCCACGGGTAGAGATGGGGAACTCTTCAGCTCTATATTATTAGATATACATATAAGATTTTTCATATCAAACAAATGTAATATATTTTACAAATATGTCACCACATATAACGCGACTTTGAAAGCTAAACAAGTCATCATGCGCAAACGCATCGAACGTTGCTTTGAAGTGCAATTATGCGCACATTTTCTCGTCCAAAGTGAAATGAACACTTTCTTATGATAATAATCGACTAATACTTGATGACTAGATACTAGTTCCATACCGTGGCGTGTGTTGACTCGACAGGTTTTTAATTGCCGCGTAATTGCTACTCGCCTGAATGATGTTTTTAGCGCGTTGCACAAACGTGATTTTTATTTCATGCCTAACGATAGATTTGGTTAGAATCTTGACTGGCCGCTTGTCCCGGCTTCGCCTAAGTTGACTCTGTTTCAAAAAAATATTCCTTTTTGTAATCGGTCGTATTTTCAGTAATCGCAACAATCAGACAAAAAAATCTAATCTGGCCTTTTAATTACTTTAGAGTTTAGAATTTAGTTTTGAGATCTGAATTGAATTGAAGAAAATAGATCAAAGACCTTTTCCTTCTAGGGTGGACAACAGACATGACATTTAAGTTGACCCTAGTTCTCAAATAGGTACATACCAAAAGGACCAAAGGAAGTGAATCCAAGGGCTCGCCCAGTTTCTAACAACAATCAAAAACCTACCGCTACCTAACGGGCCCTATAAATTAACCGGTATAAGCTATTAATCCTTATTTATTAGCCCTCCTGGTTGTAAATCAAATAAATGTCGTTCAAGTTAGCTATACTATAAGGTTATAACTTATAAACATGAACTTTGTAACTAGGTTGTAATAATACGTAACTGTAGGTATTAATTGTTAAAGGTATTTAGTTACATAGTAATAGTCATTTGTGTTAATAGTACTGGATTAAATTCGAAATTAATAACATTAATTCAAACCGGTGGTAACTAGTTGCTATGTACATACATAATATTATTAGATTATTAGTTATAACGTGTCCTAATCAGTTCTAGAAGAAGCTAGTTGAATAGTTATAGTTAAATAAATATTTATTTGATCTTAATCCCTTCTAGAAAAGCAAAAGATAATTCAAGTGTGCGCATATTTTAACATATTATGTATGTATTGTATCCGTATCCGTTACACAAATAATATATGCTTTTCACGGAAATCATAGATAGCTATTATTTCTAGCTATGTAGAGTAAGTAGGTTAGAAATCTACGTGATTTGTGTAGTTGCATCAATCAGAGATGCAACTCGACGTTGTGTTGGTTTGTCTCTATTGAGATAAATGAATATTTGTATTAATATTTAATTAGCAGTTTCTTTAAATTTAAAGGAATCATTTATTTTTCTGATAATCCTTAGGTTAGTAAATCTGTGCTAGAAACCATAGATTTTTATTTTTTTAATATAACATCCTTATTTTATTAAAATAGTTTAAGAGATTTGATTTTTTAAAAGTAATATAGTATGATACGTATTTAATACACTCACTTTATAATATTCTCAATTTATATCAAGTTGCATAATTTCCCACAATTTCATTAATTACTCCAAATAAATAAATCTAATATAATACAAAACCGGTTGTTTGTTTACAAACCGTTGTCCTTGACCCCGCGACCCGGCAGGTCACGCGGCGCGTACGCACGATCACTGAGTCACAGGTGTAGGTCGTTGAGTTGTACCTAACTGTATCTAGGCCTTAGGATTGTTTATTATGTATTTTATTATGTAACGTATAACGATATAAGACCGGCGTGGCTATTGTGTTTATTAATATGTCTAGGAAAATAATAAATATAATCTTTCAGTACTGTCAAAACCTGATTTCCGTTTGTTTGTTATCTGTCAATGTAAAATCAAAGACTGCAAAAGAGACTGAAAATTTTACCATATAACGGCTACCAAGAACTTTCAACTACATTATGTATGTACTACTATTTTGTTACTAGTTACTACCTATGCCGATTTTACCGGAGTAGTAAATAGCTTGAACAAAATATTAATGTCGATAAGGGATGAATTATTTGTAATTTTGTAAACGAATTTATATCTTTTTGTTTAAGAATTTCACCCTTTTCAATTGTTTTTGCTCACT
>CAJQZN010039396.1:0-57617 GCA_907164685.1 Colias eurytheme | reverse complement strand
CATCGGTGACTTGACGGTGACTGATGTGTGTGAGTGCACCCTTATTGTTCATTAATTTAATTGAAAATTTCACAAAATATAAACACTTTTCAGTTCCCGTTATATTGTATAGCATAATAAAAAAGTATATTATGTACAAGAGATTAATGTATCACAAGTGAGCTAAATCATTGAAAATTATCACGTAAATTTTTTAATATACATATTATGTGTTTAACCATATGTAAGTATACTAACTTTAGTGACCAATTAAATAAAAATACAGATATTTTAACATGCATATATTTAGCTAATTATACCGATTCCTACTAGTAGATACTAAGATACTTATATATAACTAGCTTCCGCCCGCGACTCCGTCCGCGCGGATGTGGGTCTTCGCGTGGATAGTTTATTTCTCCATTTTGAGTAACTCTGACAATAACATCTTTTAAATATCTATTGGACCCAAATACGGCTAGGCCTATTATAATGCCCGACGTGTGTTCGCGGTTCTACAGAACACCGTCTATGGATAAAACTGAAAAATTAAGATTTTTTTTTTTCTACGTATTTTTCCAGGATAAAAAGTATCCTATTTTACGCCCAGGATAATAAGGTATAATTATACCAAGTTTCATCGAAATTGAACCGTTAGTTTTCACGTGATGTCTTCACATACAGACAGACAGACAAAAATTTTTTTAATCACATATTTGGGTTTGGTATCGATCCAGTAACACCCCCTGCTATTTATTTTTTCAATATTTTCAATGTACAGAATTGACCCTTCTACAGATTTATTATATGTATAGATAACACTTACAGAATCCCGCGACTGACTCTACATAAAATAATTCAGGTTCTCGAGTTAAAAATTTCTATATTATCGTCATTAAATACAAACGAAATTGCTTTCAAAATTGATACAGTAATTGAAAGGATTATCTTGAACAAACATTATCTCTTATTAATACTTCTATCATTATTTATACCTACACCCGATATTACACAAATGATAACACACTAAAGTGACACTTAATGACATTGAAATAACAACTGAATTCATTTAATGCTTTTTGAAGTTCATTAAATATGTATCGTACGATTTATTTTTATTTTACACGCCTCATATATCGCGGTTGAGATAATTTTCTACCAATATCAAGACAAATTTTAAATTTTATTAAAGTACTATAAACAGATAACATTTTTACTGTATATTTTACAGAATTTATATTATCAACACACGTTTATTTCTTTGTTTTCTCGCTCTATCAACCTATACATATATTCTACGTCCAAATACCCAAAAACTACAAACTTCAATCTAAACCCCAAATAAACACTATCACTCACCTTATTTACTCGTGATAACAACTTCGACAGTTAATTTCCCTAGATCACACACTCACTTTTAGAACTCTCAAAATGTTCTTTTAAATTTAACTTCTTGAAAACTCGATTAAACGTAAGCGTGGTTAACGTGCGTATGTCCCGACGTATTGTTTGCGACTGGTCACTACTCACTAGAAGTAGAGATAAGCAATCAATTGTAACAAATAGTGTCAAACACATTATCTTGCTAGCTTCTGACCGCGGGTCTTCTTTGGAACGAACGTGCGTTTTTCGTAGCATTTCCAATTGTTTTTTAATGCTTTTTGCGTTGTATTTCTAGGTGTAACTGATAGGATGTGATTTTTGTTGTATAGAGCTTTGAAAGATATAGTTTATTAGAAAATGTTATATACTTCGATTAAGGATCTTCATGCGAATAAATTGGCTGGTAAAAGCTAGTCTATAAGTTGAATTTGCTAGAGTTAAATATTATGTAGAGTAGAAACTCTAAACTACTGCAGCACATAAATGTAGAGTCAGAAGAAAATATAAACATATTTTTAAATTTAACTGTTCCTTAAATAGATAAATTAATATTTGTTCCTAATACCTCAACCTGCATAATGATAATACAAAAAAAACGAACCCTAAATGTATAATACAATGACTTGATTTTCCAATGATTTTGGTTCGTGGATTTGACCGCTTGGATTGGGAAAAAAATGAGAAGCCACGGTGAAAACAGTAGTTAATTGAAAAATAAAAAGTACTTGAATAAAATCAACTTAACAAGAGGGCTGAATTTCACAAGATGAAAAACTTAAACAACCCAAATAAACGAAATTACAAAACATGCAATAACAAAAGCCACAACACAAAGGTTAACGAAATTTGGAAAAGACGGGAAGTTAGTAAGGATTCCTGTTTATTTTTACTCAAACCGTTTAAAAAAGTATTGTCCATAGAATAAGAATTTTTGTAATTGTAACTTGGCCTTTGACAAACGTTAGTAACGCCAAGGAATAGAAACTGCAAACGCTAATTATTGACATAAGCTCATGAAATTTTGGTAATGGTTCGGTCACACTACCAACGACGACGACGACCACGAACAAAATTTTCATCCAGTCAAAATTAAATAAAATTGTGCAAAACACAATTAAAAATGAAATATAAGAATTTCCTGTTGTATTATTGGTGCTTGGAAAATTGTTTTTCGAGATCAATAAAAAAATAATTCCTAAGCGTTTTGACAGTTGTCTCGGCGCTCTTGTGTGTTTATTATTCGAACTGTGATTCGAACGATACTTCATCTGGAAGCAAATTGCACGCCTCATAAGCGAAGCGTTGAGGTGGGTACTACTGTCACTTCGCGCAAAACATCTGATTTTTCAAACTTAAAATGTCTTTATGTATCATACATTGCACTTGTAAGATAATACATACACACACATATTAAGAAAAAACACTATTTTTAACGTTCATGATATTTTTGATGTCATTTATGTTATTTAAACTAGTTAAAAAAAAGTTTAAAAAAGTTCTGTCTTGGACGTCCGTGTGTCTGTATGTGCGGATCCTTTTTCTTGTTAACACGATAGCGACCGAAATACTTTACTAATCGAGTCTTTTTTTTTCTCTTACGCTTGAGTATGCTCAGGAATAGAACCCTTTCATTTTTCAGGGTCTGATTCGATGTGGTTTAATTGTTATTAAATAAACAAAAATAATAATTAATAAATATTTATTTAAAAAAAATTATGAGGCGTGCACTTTTGGATTTTCCAAATTATTTAAATTTATATTCTACTAGAGGTCTGCCCGGCTTCGCCCGTGGTACATATTTCGCAATAAAAGGTAGCCTATGTCTTTTCTCGGGTATCAAAATATCTCCATACCAAATTTCATGAAAATTGGTTCAGTAGTTTAGGCGTGATTGAGTAACAGACAGACAGACAGAGTTACTTTCGCATTTATAATATTAGTATGGATTATTATTAATATATCTCTCTATATCATAAATCTATTACATTATTATGTTTCATGATTAAGTATTTAAAATTAAACCTTGAAAAAAAATACAAGAATGGTCCTTATTTTCATTTGAAATTAAAAGATGCCCTATTGTATAAACGAGTTAGTTAGTATAAAAGCACGTACCTATTTCATAAAATCATTATTGCAGATTAACATAGATTATCATATCATTATTAAATTTTTTCAAACTGTCGGGTAAATGTAGAATTTCAAAATGTTATTACACTAAAAAAATTACTTTTTTTATACTATGTACTTAGCTTAGTATGTTTGTATTGTCATATATCTACACTCTACATGGGTGTGTAAAAATGTGTTTAAATAAGACTATCAGTTGTATTATTTCCGTAGCAATTTAGTTTCGAACTACAAACTCCAAGAATATTAATTTTTTGTGACTAGCTCTAGCTCGCGACTTCGCCTCGAGTTTGCGTATAGCATAATAATATAAGGTTTAAAGCTACAATTTTAGCCAGATTTATATTATAATTTCCGAAAGCGGCTGACTCTACATCATATAGTGCTGCAACCTATGTTATTATATGTAATATTTAAATCTTATATATAAAATTCTCGTGTCACAATGTTAGTCTGCATACTCCTCCGAAACGGGTGGACCGATTCTCATGAAATTTTCTGTGCATATCGAGTAAGTCTGAGAATCGGCCAACATCTATTTTTCATATGTACCACGGGCGAAGCCGGGGCGGGCCGCTAGTAAGTATATAAAACCACGGTTTGTATTTATAGAAGTCTGTATATTATACTTGTGCATATGTGTACATGACCGCCTCCTCGGTACAGTGGTTGACACGTGAGCGTAGAACCTAGGGGTCCTGGGTTCTATTCCCGGTGGAGACGAGGAAAAATAAATACCTCTGGCAGGACACAAGGCTGATCACCTACTTGTCCCTAAAGAAAATCGATCAGTGGGGTAAGGGGCAGATGCATTATGTATGCATAATGCATCTGCCCCTTACCCCACTTGGGGACATGGGACTTCACTTTTTATGTATGTACATGAACAACAATACTGCCAATTTTAAACAGAATCCATTCAGTTGTTGTGATGTGCGAGTAAAAAACTTCGGGTAAAGATGTCCTGGCAGAACAATGTTTGCCGAGTCGGCTGGTATTGCCTATACCTTCATTACTAACTCAGGCCCCGGAATCACATACACAATAGAAAATCTATTGTGTCGTGGCCCGATCGGGCCGTTCGGGGCTCAATGGGTTATACTAAGGGGCGATTTTTCAATCCTTGGATAAAACTTACCCGTCCGATAAAGTATTACACGATAATATTAAAATGTCACCTGTAAACTGTCAAATACGGGCAATTAGAATACCTTTCATAAATGGTAGTTTAATACGTTATTCGACGAATAAGTTTTAACCAAGGATTGAAAAATCTGCCTTTACATGACATTATTTAATACGTTATCATTACTCAAAGTAACTGGACGTTATTGTTCTTATTACCGAATTGTGTTAATTGATGTATTTGTTAATAGAATTGTTACTCGAAGCGGCGGCTTTGAATAATATTCTTGCTCCAGTTTTAGCTTCTGTAGGTCAATAATTAGAGTAATCTAATATCTAAATCTAGTAATGCTTCTACGAAAGGTTAATTCGTATCCTAGTGATTCTCAATATCTCGATTTAAGATTACTTTTAAATTTTAACGTAATTTTTTTCATAATAATATATAACGTTAGTAAATGTGAAATTTTAAAACTTACTCTATGAATAAAAAAAAAAAAAAATTGGGTTTTATGCCAACCGAGACCACCCAAAAGCCGCGCAAGGGACATTTACTTACGTGAAAGTAAATCAAAAAGTATAAATTTAAATTTATAAGTATAAAGAAACATGCAATATTTTAATATGTATAAAGAAAAAAAATAAGTTTGCAGTTGTCAGCTAGATACATAACCCATATATTTGCATATGATTATCGTATTAATATAAGCGTTCTATATTATAAGAACAATAACAAGGTCCTCTCATGAGGAAGTAATTTGTCCCAAAGGTTCAATTGTGACATTATTTGATTGGTTTGGACACGAGGGAACTGTCCACGTAGTTTTATTGTTTATTTTCAATCCTAAAGTACATTTTTATAGTTATCTCTACTTCCCTACTTAACTCTATATATATATATATATGTATAAAACAAAGTCGCTATCGTCTGTCTGTCTCTATGTATGCTAGATTTTATTCTTGAGGAATGTTTTAGTAAATATTTTTGAAGTTTCTATAAAGCGGACGAAGCTAAACGCGATATTAGCTCTACCTGTCTGTCTGTTTAGTGACGTTTTCCTTGGTAATATCGCCAAAACAATTAGGAAATGTCTGATATAACTCTACTTGTAACTTCAACCAATTACCGACGATATTTTTTTATAAATTTTGTACTTAAAAATTTATGAAATGGGTTAATTTTATTCTCAAAAAATGCTCACTTTTTAATTAAACAATTTGAATCAACATCAGATCATCTCCTCATCTGAATTTCGCATTTCTTCCATGTATGTTGATAACTCATAAACTTTAGACCCACGATCTTATTTATAAAGATGGCTAAAGTGTTTTATAAGCCAAATTGCTCCGCTCCTGATGGTCATAGCGTGATGATATTTAGCCTATAGCCATCCTCGATAAATGGACTATGTAACACTGAAAGAATTTTAGAAATCGGACCATTAGTACCGGAGATTAGCAAATTCAAACAAACAAACTCTTCAACTTTATAATATTAGTATAAGACTTAACGTTGCAAACTTTCGCATACCTTCATTATCTCAGATACTCCCACGCATTTTTATTTAAATAATCGCCTCACAAAATCAATCACAAAAAATTCAATGCAATCAAGCTTTGTAATAAATCATTATAGTTATAAGCTTGATCTGCATTTAACTGGATTAAAGCAGTTTCTACAGAGAAATTCCGGCGAAATCTCTAGTTTTTGCTCTTTGCGAATCTATTGATAGTTTTATCAAATTTAGTTGACCATGATTCGTGAATATTTAACCAGTTTTGCACATTTGAATTAATAAGTATTATATTTGTTTAAAACTACGCAACGGATTTTGATGCGGTATTTTTTAAATAGATAGAGTGATTCAAGAGGAAGGTTGTAGTATATTATTATGTTTTAGACAAAGCGGGCGAAGCCGCGGGCGGAGAGCTAGTTTATTATATTAGTAGAGAAAGAATATGCATAAATAAGGACAAATGACATAAATAATTTACTTTATCCAAGAATTCAAACTTTAGTAAAAGATTCATTCAATGGATTGTGATGGTAAATGTGGATTTGTTGGAGCTTTGTGGGGAAATGTTAAAATTTAATTTCGATGATAGAAAACATAAAAAGATGTACGATAAAGCGTACAATGTACAGGCATTTAAAATTGTTTAATAGAGAATAATGAAATGAAATGAAATGAAATAAATTTATTTGTCCATTTTATGTTTTTGGTTTTACAATAAAAATGATGTATTGAAAATAATGTCAGAAATAGATATTTACGTTTATATACCAAATGAAAAGTGTGGAAGAGAATAGAAAAAAGAAAAACTTAAAACGTGCCAGATATATAGAGAACTAGCGGTCCGCCCCGGGTTCGCCCGTGGTACATATTTCGCAATAAAAAGTAGGTCCTTTCTCGGGTATCAAAATATCTCCATACCTAATTTCATGCAAATGGGTTCAGTAGTTTAGGCGTGATTGAGTAACAGACAGACAGACAGAGTTACTTTCGCATTTATAATATTAGTATGGATAATATATATAGAACCATTTGAAATGCTCAAATTCAGAATACTGAAAAATAAAAGTGACGCAAACAGAAGTGAAGTTTTGGAGAATAATGACGACAATTGAACAATTCTAAGCAACAATTACTTTCATGATGTGGCTTCCGGAAATTGTGGAAACTTAACAAATTTTGAACTAGGTATATGAAATAAATATTTTTATCACTTGATTCGTCACCCTAGAGTTTTTCTAATCAACAATATTTTCAGTGAAAACTTTTTAGAAGTGAAAAATCTTAGGGATGCTAATTTTGTCAATTTTTACATTTGAACACGTTCAATTTAACACACACGTGTACGTAAGTCCATGAATACGTAAAGTTAGTTTTCTTTATTCGTGTGCTCTATATAAAGCTCAAGCAGATAATTACGATAACATAACTACGAGATAATTATGTTTGTTTATTACGTGTGTTTATAATATTCTGGTCGCTTTTGCCGATAATTTTCATACCCTACATACATTTGACCGTCCGTCGCGGACGTCCGCGTAGGTCATCCGCGTCGCACTGAACAGGCCCTATGTATTCGTCACAGAAATTTTCAGTTAAGAATCTTTAAAAATCACTGCTATTAAATGTTCACAGGCGTTTAAAATTAAACATTGATTTTATAACGCCTGAATAAAATGTAATTGCAATATATTTTTACAGGGTGATATTTTTTAAAACCACTAGGTGCATATAATATTTAATAGCTAACGCTAGGAGGGAAATTACTCTATTACTGTAAATATAAAATTTTATTCAAAGAAGACACTCCATTTTATTTCTTTCATCCTTTCTTTCTTTTTTTCAATATAAATATCAGCCTTCAAAAATTTAATAAATTTGTTACACCTGGCCATAATAATTGACCCGACTAAAATCTGCTAAAATTAACTAAGTACATACTTCACATTCTTACTGCATCCATCGTTAGAGTAAATAATTATTAAATAAGGATGAAATGTGTCAAGCTTCATAAATCAAATTAAAGGAAAATCATAATAAAACGATTCTATTAGCATTAGTAACTTCTTTTTAATTGCATTTTTTGTATGCGTTTCATTATTTATTATTCTGCTATTATATTATAAATTGTAATATATTGCAGTATCACATAAATTAATTGCAGATTTTTTATGATAAAATATACCTATTCATTGTTTCACGTTATATAACCACAGATGTTTTAATCATATCGGGTTGTCATGTATAATATTATATGTACATATGAATAAAGTTATAATAAGGGCTGATTTTTCAATCCTTGGTTAAAATATTATTCGTCGAATAATGTATAAAACAACCATTTTAAAAACATATTCTAATTGCCCGTATTTGACAGTTTACGCGACATTTTAATATTATCGTGCAATACTTTATTGGACGGATAAGTTTTAACCAAGCACTGAAAAATCGGCTCTTAATAAGGTTAAGTAGGTATTCTTACATAATTCTTTTTTTGTGAAAAAATCGCACTAAGATATCAATCAGACAGTAAAATTTACTGTAAGATTTAATTTTACTAACAGTAAATTTTAGTGCAAATGGAGAAGAAAATTACTATGGGAAACATTGAGATAATATTAATAGGAGACGACACCGCCTACATCACTTATGTTCCACTCAACATACGTCATGTGACGTATGTTGAGCGGTATTTTTTAATGGTTTTAAAGTGAAACGCATCAAACATGCCTTCGCGTGTGTTACGATATTGCACAAATAATACAAATAATACGGAAAAGTGCAAAGGAATAACTTTCATCGTTAAGTACCTAACTAAATAATAATTTTTAAAACTTAGTTAGAGCAAAAAAATGGCGCACAGATTTTGTTCGTGGTGTCTCCTCCATACGTAGTAATATTATCTCAATGATGGGAAAAGGCATGTGCGAAAGCAAGCGAAGCCGCAGGCGAAAAGCTAGTAACTAATAATAATCAAGAACATAACATATACATAATATGAAACTAAAAATTCTTATAAATATTTTGCTTTAGTAGGATTTCCTTGAAAATTTTTATTATGACATAATCACAAACAGTATGTTTATTGCAATGAATAAAAAAGTTAATATCCCTAATATTAAAGCTAGCTTATGACTGCGGCTTTGCGTAATATCTCTCAATCAATATGACAGAAAATATGATTTCAAAACAATAAATAGGTAAGTATGGGTAACAAAAACAAAATGGTTTCACTTTCTGAACTAATTTTCTGGTTTTCAAAAATGCCTCAAAAACTAAAAATTTCCGTCAACTGAAATATTAGATTTCAGTTCCATAGGACAATAGCCAACCAGAAAAAAAATTACGCTTCTCAACTCGACGTCCGATAAAGTACAGTTTAGCCCTCATTTTATTGCTTTTCAGTCCTTTTTAATCCTGCCTCCGTAGCATGATTCTTCTAATTCACTCCTAGTCTCTTATACTTTCCAATACGAAAAATGACAGTACGAATTAAAATTTATAGTTAACAAAACATACCGTACATGATACAACATTTTATAAACTTATAATTATTTTATCAGTTGTTTTCTTTATATTTTAAAATTCAAACTTTAGAAAAACATAATCCGGGAAAAGCTACTAATATATCGAAAACGAAACGCAACAAAAACAATATAATATACGAGGTAAATAATATAATAAAAAACATTATATTCCATAATATTATTGCAAGTGAAATAATCGCTTAACTATAAGACCGATGAACAAATTAAAGACTTTTAAACATCGAGATAGAATGTACTACGTACTAGAGAGGCGATCGCTACTACACTCTCTTTAACACGAGCTAGAGGTAAGAATCACAAGTCTCTTTAGTCTGTGTCGGACTGTGCCCCCCGCTTGCCGCGTCAACACGTGTTATTGCTCTGTTCAAAATGCCTTCGTGTTTGCTTAGATATTGTTTTAACAGTTCCCATAATACAAACAAAGCCCGAGGAGTGACTTTTCACCAGTAAGTTTCCTTATTATGAGAAAGTCATGCATTTTACTAATATTGTTATCATTTTGCGAAAAATCACCACGCGTTCTGCGTTTCGCGCCATTTTTCATAGACTAACAGCACAGACGTGACACTATCGATGAGTCTGTTAAAAAAATGTAACTGGATTTTTTTAACTATGTATATACAATATCTACTAGGAAAGATTACCGTGGTGTAGTACCTAAATATTTATACTTTTACCCGACTACGCAAAGTAAAACGGTAGGTTATATTAAGTAATATTTATTTATTTACCTATTTTTATTTATTAAAAAAAGCCTAATCAATAGTTGTTCCAATAGGATTTATAAATTATTATGCTCAACAATTACAAATAAACACAACATTCACAGAAACTAATACAGTAAAAGTTCCTTAATCGCGCTTCCTTTATTCGTGTTTTCACTATTCGCGGATTAAAAAAATGCGACCCAATTTCTATATTCACGACTAAAAATTTTTTTTATTCGCGGATTTAATAAGTACATACATAATAATAAAATTATTCCAATAGGTATCTTACCCAATATCCTTGTCAAATGGACTAATAAGTAAGTAAAATAGATCTTATAACAAGTTTGCCTAAAGTACATAATATTATGTTCTTAAATGATATCGCCGAGGCCTTTGACACAAGCCGCCTTTGTCGCAAGCCACCTCTGCAGCGATTGATGTTTTTGAGAATGTAAATAAACAGAATGGAAGCAACCTTATAACTCAATAAATAAAGTATATTTTTAAATGTAGTTCCGTTTATAGTAAAGTTACAAAAATTGTGATCGAGTAAGGGGGCGTCCATAAATTACGTTAGGTGTTTTTTAAAATTTTCTGCACCTCCCTCCCCCCCTGGTGAGATGTCGTGAGAATTTATTCAACCCCTCCCCCATCCTCGAATCTCGCGTGAGATTTTTCAAAATGTGAGTTTCTTATACGTAAACGCCATCAACATTGAATCATCGTATCCATTTAAATTACACCATGAAGCAAAAACTGATAAAACTATTGATTACTACACAAAACGACAAAAGCTTAATAAATTGATATTATTTAAAGGAAATTAAAATACATAGTTTAATATAAAATCCTCGTTTTATTAATTCCCTAGTATCAGTACCACCAGATAGTACCGAGTAAACAGATTGCACAATGTGTCGCATCTGCACGCATTGCTTAATCTTTGAACTTGAAGCCACGCCTCGCTCGTTCCACACGTACCCCACCACATCGGCCGCGCGCAATGTTTTTGTTTGGAATAACCCCTCTAGTAATATATCTCGATGCTTTTAAAGTGAAACTTTTATTACATCGTCTCAAACTTTTTGGTCTGTGTAGCGCATGTCGCGTGTATCGCGGCTGCCGAGTAGGTATACCTACTCGGCAGCCGACCGATTCGGAACCGTTCGAACAGTTTCACTTTTACCGTGGTTTCATAAAACCACACAACATTTTTTCTAATAACTCACAAAGATTCCACATAGGTAAGTATTATACCTATTATAACTATAAGCAAATCGGGCGAACGATCCGTTTCGCCACCAGAGACACATTTTCTTTGCTATAAACCTCACGGAGCCCGAGACCTTTCCAACGAATGCAAAACCGTGGAAATCGGTTCGTGCGTTCTGGACTTATAGCGTCAGGAAGGAAAACCCGACTTATTTTTATATATTAGACTAGAGGTCCGCTCCGGCTTCGCCCGTGGTAAATATTTCGCAATAAAAGGTAGCCTATGTCCTTTCTCGCGTATCAAAATATCTCCATACCAAATTTCATGCAAATTTGTTTCAGTAGTTTAGGCGTGATTGAGTAACAGACAGACAGACAGAGTTACTTTCGCATTTATAATATTAGTATGGATTATTTCATACATTACAGCTTTTAATCTTGGCACCTACGTTTAATTATACAATTAATCGAAATCTAGAGCAGTGATCATTGTTGTGTATTACGTTTTTTTTTTATTTTTCTTCTACAGACATGGAAATATCTACCTATATTACAACCAATTATAAAACTAAATCTATTAACATGCTTGAAACAATTTCAATGCTTACTATAACATGTTTTATAAATAATATATTTTGATTTAAACATAATATTTTCGTATCAAAATGTTTTGAATCAGTTTCAACAATTTCCTCCCCCCAGATTCTTAAAATATAACAATGCATAAATTGAAACATCTATCTTATAAGTTACTAGCTCTGCCCCGCGGATTCACCCGCATTGCTCCGCTCCTGTTGGTCTTATTTTTTATTTTTATATAGCCTCGATAAATGAGCTTTCTAACACCGAAAGAATTTTTCAAATTGGACCAGTAGTTCCTGAGATTAGCGCGTTCAAACAAACTCTTCAGCTTTTATTATTAAGTATAGATTACCACGTCCATTTTACTAGTAATGAGCCTGCAACCCCAGGATAAAAAGCGATACAAACATAGTACCGTTACCTTGCTCATTCAACGCTTGCGTTAGGAAGGTGTGACTCTTATCAGCTCGCGTCACTTATCAGACTTCATTCTTCAGTTATATTACACCTCTCGTCTGGTAACCACGCATAATGGTGGTCAGTAAGAACAACGCGTGGTTCATTTGTGGTGGAGTGGGTTTGGTGGTGTTTGGTGGTGTGTTAAGTGGTTTGTGGCAAGAGTTGTTCTTTTCACAAATAAAGAAGGTGAGTTTCTTTTATGGAATTGTAGATTTTATGCATTTTTAGCCGTACAATAGATTATTTGCAAGGTTATAAAGGATGAATGTTGAAATAGAATGATTCATATTATATTTGGACACGAAAGGGCATGATTTTTATTAATCATAATATTGTATTTGATATGCTATCAATGCAGTTTTCAGTAGATATTATTCCTAGGTAGATATTTCCATTTTATAATATGCAAGTAGCGTTTTAATTTTTTCTTGGTCCATAATTACATCTCACATTGACTACAGAGTACAGACTAACATGCAATATTAATTATGTAAATAAATGTATAGATTCTATTTTAATCATCAATAATCGGAATATAAAATTACAATTAAGATGAGACGCAAAAAAGCAGAATATTTCAAATGTTATTTTTATTACAATATAATTAATTGATTATTAGATTTATAATACACGCTTTTTGAAGGAACAAGATAATATAATGATATAATCCATAAATTTAAAATAGAGATAATTTTGTAAATATTTTAAAATGAAGAATAATTAACATTACGATTAATTGTAAAATGTTATATCTTTTATTTATTTTTATTTTATATATGTAATATGTATATTGTTCAACGAAATTTTGGAGAATGTTTCGTTTTGCAAAGTTATAAAAATAAGTTAATAAGTTATAAATATTTTGTTATTAAAAAGAGGTGCTTATTATAATAAAAACTTGTCTGATAATATTATCTACTTATTTAAATAATAATCGCTACAAATTATAAAAAAAGTACTTGTCGATGTCTGTCTGTCCCTATGTATGCTTAAATCTTTAAAACTACGCAACGGATTTTGATGTGATTTTTTTAAATAGATGGAGTGATTATTGAGGAAGGTGTATAATTTATTGTTTTAGACAAAGCGGGCGAAAAGCTACTTATTTAATAATAATAATATTTTCCGATTTTTACTCGACTCAAGAGTCAAGGATATTCGCAAATTTTCCAATTTTCCAGTAACTTTCTTCCAGGAGAAGATCCTAAACATAGCAGACTAATCTATCTCTGTGTCAAATTTCATAACAAACGGATTAGCAATATTAGGATTTACCTAAATATATTTACAATAAAGATCCATATTCCTTGCATCGATTTCATCAACCAAATTGGATTTATTTAATGATTTTTATTTTAAAATATATATTTTTCAAATGAATTTAATATATTTTTCAATTTATTGATGTAAATAAATGCATTATGCAGAATCAACATTTATTGAGAAACATTATTTATGTGAGTATTTTTTTTTTAAATTAATAGTGATTATTAAATGATAAATAAGGTAAAAAAATACATTTATCACACCAGTAGTAACTTTAACACATCACAAGGAAATTAGTCGTAATAAAAAAAAATATTTGTCATTAAAATGATATTGTATTTTTCATTTTTGTAATCATTCAAGGGAATAAATTATTATTAGAATAAAATAAATGTTTCTAAGGAATTTCATAATCGACCGCCTCCTTGGTACAGTGGTTGACACGTGAGCGTAGAACCCAGGGGTTCGATTCCCGGTGGAGACGAAGAAAAAATATCTCGGTCTGGCAGGACACAGAAGGCTGATTACCTACTTGTCTCTAAAGAGAATCGATCAGTGAAACAGATGTATCTATGTATAATGCATGTGCCCCTTACTCCACTTGGGGACATGGGACTTCACTTAAAAGGAATTTCATGATGCCATCTTGAGCGAAGCATGCCAAACGGTGCATTTATGTCAAACGAGCGAATGCTCATTGTAGCAGTATGTCAAATTATTTTAGTGTAAACAGGCGTAGAGCATTCTTTCGTTGTTCTTAGTGCGTTCGAAACACAGCCATTGATGGCATTTTAGACAAATATCAAACAACACGAGCATAGCTACAGACTGAAACTAGTCATCATCATCATCATCAGCCCATATATGTTCCCACTGCTGGGACACGGGCCTCCTATGAGGGTACAGGCCATAATCCACCACGCTGGCCAAGTGCGGGTTGGCGAATGACACATATCGTCGAACTTTTGATTCTTCGACATGTCGGTTTCCTCACGATGTTTTCCTTCACCGTTCGAGCAGTGGTGATGTTACAACATGCGCAGATAAATTGAAAAATCAATTTATTTCCTGCGCGCTCGCCCGGTCTCGAACCCCGGACTTATCGATTCGAAGTCCGAGGTCTCACCACTGAGCCACCACTGCTCGAAACTAGTCAGCTGCTTGTTATTATGAACTAAATTTAATTTATTAGTTTTTTACTGCTCAGCGAGTAAGGCCGGTTTCACACCTTTCTTATATTTTATATTAAAGCTTTTGTTAGTTATAATAACTGTTTCTCTTAATTAATGGCTTCATCTAATAAAGGGGGGACTCCAGTATGTGAGAGACACAAAAATCAAATATTTGTCAGTCAGACTGTTGTATAGAGCGAGTAGTCTCGCGAAGCAATTGCTGTGCGAAATAGCTCGGCTAGTGTCGATGTCGGTCTCAGCCTAGCGGCTGGCGACACACGCTATCCTCTGCTACGTGCACACTGGTCAGAAAACAACACTCATAATCCCTTTTACACACGTCCATGGACGCAACTAGCTACAAACATCAGGCAATGCGATGGACGTTACTTCAAGATTGCATGAAAAAAAGCATTGACCGATCTCGACTCGCTCTGTGTGGACCCGCCTACTGATAAAATATATATATGTACATACTAGCTTTGCCCCTGGCCCGCGGCATCACCCGCGTTTTCAAAGAAAAACCCGCATAGTTCCCGTTCCCGCGGGATTTCCGGGATAAAATATATCCTATATGTTAATCCAAGTTACCTTCTATATGTGCTCTAAATTTCATTGTAATCGGTTCAGTAGTATTTGCGTGAAAGATTAACAAACACACACATACATCCTCACAAACTTTCGCATTAATAATACCTATTAGGATAGGATTGTCGAATAGTCTATCAGGGACATAATTAGTAACCGGAGAAACCGGACCCAAATCTATTGAAAGGGTAATATAAATGCAATAATAAATTAAAAACATAGGTGCTTAATTATATCGAATTAAATTAAAAACAAGTGCATTGAACAACTGATAGATAAGTTTTAGTGCAAGGCGATAATAAATGATTGTTTATTTGGTTCAAAACAAAATATAATACATATAACAAATCTTAAAAAATCTGTAGAAAAGTAACTCGAAGATTAAGCGCGTCACACACGGTGAAGATACTATAATATTTTATCTTAAGATACTGTAATATTTTATATTACAGTATCTTAAGGTATCCGGTATCAGCGTTCTGACGTAGTATATTATTATTAGTCTGTGGTTCTGACCATAATTTTTCTTTTTGTCATTGCGTACTAAGACCCCTGTAGAACCGCCATCCTCTTACAAATGACCCGAAGAGGGTTGCTCTACATGCCATATCACTACATAGTATGTATAAAACAAAGTCGCTTTTTCTGTCCAGCTGTGTCCCTATGTATTCTTAAATCTTTAAAACTACGGAACCGATATTGATGCGGTTTTTTGTAATAGAAAGTGATTCAAGAGGAAGGTTTTAGTGTATAATTTATTAGGTTTTAGACAAAGCGGGCGAAGCCGCGGGCGGAAAGCTGGTTTTTTACATAAATACATCCTCACAAACTTTCGCATTAATAATAGATACCTATTAGGATAGGATTGTCAAATAGTCAGGGACATAATTGGTAACCGGAGAAAATCTTGTGATTTCTTATATTTCGCTGAAGAAATGATTACCTATTGTTTGCAAATAGTCGTTCGGTTTTATATGATCAAAACCGTACCTAAATACATCGATTCAGCATATTATATTACAACTAGATGTCCCGACTCCCGACAAATGTTGTTCTGCCTTAGTCTTATCACTTCGGAGTTAAGACTCAAAAAATAGGCTATGTCTGATTCTCAGAGCAACTGATGTGCACACAAAATTTCATGAAATCGGTCAAGCCGTTTCGATAGACTTCAAACACCGCGAGACGACAATTTTTAAATTATTATGTATTTGAAGAAGTACTTGTAACCGCCCAGTTTTCTAAATTCGACCAATAATATCATAAGCAAAAGAGTAGGTATAGTAGGTGTGTGCGTGTGACTTATTAAATGTAGTGCTTATATTTTTAATTAGGAAAAAATAAGTCTGATCTGCTAAATGTCGACTTTTCAACATGATTTCAGCAAGTAATAAATAAGTTATTTTAGGGATATCTCGATGTTTTAGGGCCGATTTTTCAATGCTTGGATAATACTTATACGTCGAATAATGTATAAAACTACCATTTTAAAAACGTATTTTTTTCTAATTGCCCGTATTTGACAGTTTACGTGACATTTTAATATTATCGTGTAATACTTTATTGGACCGATAAATTTTATCCAAGCATTGAAAAATCAGCCCTAAAGCGCGTCACACACGGTGAAGATACTATAATATTTTATGTTAAGATTCTCTACTATAAAATATTACAGTATCTTAAGGTATCTGGTATCAGCGTTCTGACCATCATTTTTCTTTTTGTCATTGCGTACTAAGACCCCTGTAGAACCGCCATCCTGTTACAAATGACCCGCAATTTTGTGTCAGTGTTTCGGGTCATTTGTTACAGGATGGCGGTAAAATTGCATTGAAATGGTATTCTATAAGAAGCTATTTGGAAGCCTATAAGAAATTAAGAATTGGCACTAATTAATATATGCAAAGTAATATAATTTAAGTCCAGATTGAAGTCATCAGATATTTTAATTATTTAATGGTATTTGACATCGAATAGATTTTAATGCAAGTCCGATAAAATCAGAATAACCATTAGTATGTTTTTGTTTTATATCTTATATATTATAATATATTTTAATTTAAAGTATTTGTCTTTTTGTCTCTTTCCTTAAGGAATATTTTAAATAACAATCACACTCAATGTATCATATCAGAATGTATAATAAAACTGCTTCATTACGATTTTAGATAAAATTTGTTGTCTTTCCTGTTAAAAGTGGGTTTCTTATAAGCCTGCCAAATTTTTATTTTCTTCTTAAATTGAAATATTTTCTACTTAAATAAACGATTTTTTTTTAATCTACAATAATTATTGATCACAGCAAGTTTAGCAGATTCAGTTATAATTAAATTGTGAAACAGATTTACATTGAAACTTAAAAATATGTTAAATTATTATCTTGTTTAAAACTATTATTATACATTCTTATACTATTGTCTCTTATAAATTGCAACTAGAAATATGTAAATAACTGAAGTTAATTTATATATGTATTCCAAATTTTTAACATACTACGCAAAAACAGGTAGCTTCAACTTTCGTAGTCTACCTAAATATTAAACCTATATTAAAAGTATTTAGGACTTATCTACGAAAATACTAATATTCGTAATACAGGATCACTAATTAATTATACATGCACTGTTTTAAATTGTAAATATACTGTGGTCTGTGAAGCAAGAAATCTAAAAGCCTTTTTTGTTATTTCTTTTATTATATTACATTTGGAATTTAAACAGCATTAACCAATTTAGAGTCGATTGATTAATAGTATTGTGTTCGCTTATTCGAAATAATAATATGGTGAAATAAGTCGTGTATTTATAAAGACAATTTGCTCTTTATTCTCATCCTCGCGGTTCCATGATCATCATTTTGTTTATTTTTTCTGCTTCGTCTCTTTCTTAGTGACTTGACTCAAATTTAATGATTCTTCTTTTTTTTCTTCTCTTAATTAATGGCTCCACCTAATAAGAAGGGACTTCGCCAATGTCCAGTATATATGGGAGAGAACTTAATGATTTATTATGTTGTGTTATCCTATATAATATTGTTTGTCACAATTGTCAAAATTTTTAATTGTAACATGTACCCTAGCTATAAAGCGCGTCACACACGGTGAAGATACTATAATATTTTATGTTAAGATTCTCTAATATAAAATATTACAGTATCTAAGGGTGCGTATAAAGCAAAATTACCAATCTTCTATTAGATGATACGTGTAATATTCAAGACCAAATCTAAAAAATAAAATATATATATCAAACTAGATGATATGTTCAACGATTCTGTTCAATCAAAAACATAAAATATTAAAATTGACTCGATAAAAAAAAATCACCAAGTTAGCTCTAATTTTCACACTTTTACGTTTTCTACTTGACATGGTAATACTTATTATGATTTTTTTTCATAAACAATTATATTAATTTGTCAGAGCATTTTGTGTAATTACTTTTAGTTTTGGTTTTATCTGCGATAAACCACTTTTGGCGCTCTTTTTTTCTCGAGATAAACGTTTGGTTTTGTCACGATAAAAGTGGTTTATCGCAGATAAAACCAAACTTCCTCTTGAATCACTCTATCTATTAAAAAAAACCGCATCAAAATCCGTTGCGTAGTTTCAAAGATTTAAGCGTACAAAGGGACATAGGGACATAGGGACAGGGAAAGCGACTTTGTTTTATACTATGTAGTGATGATTTCCTCTCATTGTTAGGGTTGCCTGGTAGAGATCGCTACCTAGCCATAAGGCCGCCCTTTGCCGTTTCTGTTAAGCCTTGTCTTTGTGTTATGTACTTATTTTCAAAGCATTTTCATTAATCATTCAAAATGTGATCACAGATTACTAAATAGTTCCTACAGCTGCGTCACCAAAATTCTCATATATCCCTATATTACCTACTAGCTACCGCCCACGACTTTATACGTGCATCCCCGTTTTCCCCGTTCCCGCAAGAATTTCGGGAAATCTTTTCTTAGCGGATGCCTACGTCCTAACATCTACCTGCATGCCAAATTTCAGCCCGATACGTCCAGTGGTTTGGGCTGTGCGTTGATAGATCACTATATCAGTCACCTTTGAGTTTTATATATTAGTGGGAACAAAATCAGCTGTTGATAATAGTCGATAAAAAATAATCAGCAATAAATACCCAATATCGAAATCTAGAAAATGTTAATGTTAATAATAAACACGCAACCTCTCGTTTTAATCACGCTATATTTTCAATAGCTCATATTTAGTGCAACAGGGTCATTAACCAGCAAATTTTTTTTATAATAATAGCTCTGCCCCGTGGTTTTACCCGCATAACTCCGCTCATATTGGTCTTAGCGTCATAGTATATAGCCTATAGCCTTTCTCGATAAATGGACTATATAACAGCGAAATAATTTTTCCAATCGGACCCGCGGTTTTTTTTTATATTAGAGTGGGCAAACGGGCTTGTGGAGCGCCTGATCGTAAGCGAGTCCACCGCCCATATTCATCTACTAGGGTTTCTGTAGTTGCGTTGCCGACTTTTTGAGATGGAGGTACACTCTCTTCTTGAAGACACTCAAGTTGTAGACATTAGGAAATGTCGCTGCGGGGAGGCTATTCCATAATTTGGTAGTGCGTAGTAAAAAGTTACGAGAAAAACGCACTGTACTCGTACGCCAAAGATATAAGTGGTGAGCATGAAACTTTGCCTTATGTCGGGCAGAACGATGGTGGAATTCTGCGGCAGGTATCAGTTCAAACAACTCGTCAGAATACTCTCCATTGTACAGACGATAGAATACGCATAAAGATGCTCTTCGTTGCACGCTATCGAGTGGAAGCAGTTGATATTGTGGGGCCCGGCCCAGAGATGGGAGCAGTATTCCATATGAGGCCGTATTTGCGCTTTATAAAGTAACAAGAGATGGCCTGATTTGTAACATGTCATTGATATGCAGTAAGAACAGTGTGGGTGAAAGGACGCAGCCTTGAGGGACGCCAGCATTCACGGGCAGTAGTACAGAGCTCGAACCGTCAACGAAGACCCGGATACTACGAGATGTAAGAAAGCTGGCAATCAACTTAAATAATTTCTCTGTGAGTCCATAGGCTGGAAGTTTCGAGAGAAGAGCCCGATGCACCACCCGATCGAAAGCTTTTGCAACGTCCAGACTAACCGCTAAGGCCTCCCCTTTACTCTCGATTGCTGTAGCCCAACGATGGGTTATGTAAAGTTTTGAGATTAACGCGTTCAAATAAACAAACTCTTCTCTTCGTCTTTATAATATTACGAGCGGTCCGCCCCGGCTCCGCCCGTAGTACATATTTCGCAATAAAAGGTAGCCTATGTTCTTTCTCAGGGTCTAAAGATTATCTGTGCCAAATTTCATCAAAATCGGTCCAGTAGTTTATGCGTAAAAACCATACATACATACAAACCTTTCCTCTTTATAATATTAGTATAGACTAGTATAGATCATAGACTTATTTTATGTGCCGAAAATTTAGCAGGAAAAAGAATTTCGCTTCAAGTATTTCGTATTCAACGTGTTGATAGTCCAGTCCACTCAAAAATATTATTCAATTCAACAAGGTAGAATAATAAAATGTGGTTAGATACATTAATTAATTAGTTTTATAGATCTACAGTAATGCGGTAGAGATACTAAAAATATTTGATTCATTTTTATATGTGTGCATTGAATATTATTTTGAAATCTTTGTCGGTTCTTTGCTGAACATTATTCGTGACTCGTGAGTGATATCCTATCCTATTCTACTAGTCCTACTAATATTATAAATGCGAAAGTTTGTGAGGATGTGTATGTGTGTGTTTGTTACTCTTTCACGCAAATACTACTGAACCGATTGCAATGAAATTTAGCACACATATAGAGGGTAACTTGGATTAACACATAGGATAGGTTTTATCCCGAAAATCCCACGGGGGTCTAAGCGGGTTTTTTTTTTGAAAACGCCAGTGGAGCCGCGGGCGGAAAGCTAGTAGGCTATATCTTCAAGACATATCGTGACATTTTATACGACAAAATATTAAGTATCATAATATTATTCAAATATTGCTTAATGAATGACTTGACACATATTTTATAATAAATTTATTTAAAAAATTCAACATCGCAAGCTATTGTTTTATCTTGCAGTCCAAAATAGAAATAGAGCAAAACTTTGGTCAGCTAAATGCTAATATTATACTAATACTATATTACTAATACTAATATTATAAAGCTGAAGAGTTTGTTTTTGTGTTAGGTTGGTTGAACGCGCTTATCTTATAGACTACTTGTCATATTTGAAAAATTCTTTCAGAGTTAAATAGTCCATTTATCGAGGAAGGCTTATTATATACTAGGTTTCCGCCCGCGCAGTCAAAGAAAAACCCGCATAGTTCCCGTTCCCGTGGGATTTCCGGGAAAGCGTCATTTTCCCGGGATAAAAAGTAGCCTATGTCCTTTCTCGGGTATCAAAATATCTCCATACCAAATTTCATGAAAATTGGTTCAGTAGTTCAGGCGTGATTGAGTAACAGACAGACAGACAGAGTTACTTTCGCATTTATAATATTATAGTATGGATATATCATCACGCTAAGACCAAAATAAGCGGAGAGATGCTGGTAAAACCGCTAGGCACAGCTAGTTTATCAATTTTTTAAATATAATTTCTTGAATATGTATACTCTTATCAAAACTACAATGTAGTAAACAATCTTATCTAGCTATAAAGATTGGAAATTGTATAATCTGTCAAAAGAACAAGAATACACTGTCATTGTCAATTGTTAAAATAGCCTTGTGAAAAAAAATACATTGACTTAATTGAAGACTTTTAGGACATTTAAATACAGTTTTTTTATGTCTTACCACAGAATACATAATAGTAGCTAAACGTCTTACTATAACTTATTTACAGATTTGTCGAACGTAATAATTAGTTGAGTCACTGGACGTTACTGGGCGTCCAGTAATAACCATTTAGTTTCAGAACTGACTGTGATTCACAAAAGCATGAAAAACTCCATTACTGAACACATGTCTAAAGATACTACCACAGTTCTCTCCCTTACTAATAAATGCCTAATAAAAACAATAATGCTAACTCAAGTTAAACATTAGATAAATAAGAGTTTATTCCACTCAATGATTTATTTTGTAACTAAATGAGAAGTTTTCTAACGAAAAAATGTCGGGTATGGTCACAACAAGTTATAGAAACTAGAAACATCTTATAGACTACAGGCCCATGTTGAATTAGTTATGGGTCATTTGAACCACCAGGTGACCTGTCTAGAACGATATAAGAGAATAAAATAATAAGATTCAGCACTATGCCGTCACTTGTAAGCTGTCCAACTGAGTGGATGAGAATTCGAAAGTACAGGTAGAGATTTTTTCCCTTGTCTCCATGATTTTTGTACGGCGCGGCGTTGCGGAATAATGGATTAAAAGATGATTAAAAGCAGTATTGAAATAGTATGACACAGATGCCGTCGGCAGCTAGTGATAAAGCCATAAACAACATTTAAAAGAAATGATGGCAACTTCAACACTCCATATACGGAGTAGAACATGTTCCAATAAATACTCTTTACCTACTTACAAAGCTGTTACTTGTTACTACCTATATCATATATTATGTTACAGGTTATTATTCTTATCGCACCCTTAACGATGCCTTTTTATTTTAAACCTTATTAAACCTTATAGGAATACTAGTGGTCCCGTGGTCCGCCCCGGCTTCGCCCGTGGTACCTACATGTTTAAACTATCCTATCTCTCAAGTTGGATCGAAATGCACATGGTGTGCGAATTTTATTATAATCGGTTTAGTGGTTTAGGAGTCCATTGAGGACAAACATTGTGACACGAGATTTATATATATTAAGATATGACTTGTAAATATTACGTCCTATCAATAGTACGCTAGGATATTACAATACAATTCCCGTTTATAAAGGTGCAAAAAAACTCTCGGACGCCACTTATAGGTATCTAGATACTTAATGATTGTACATTGAGGTGTGTAAAATAGACGTAAATTCGTGGACGAATCCTTGGGCTGACTTTGAGCATTCGGACGTCCGACCGTCCGACGCGAATCTGGCGCGCTGGATGTTTGTTATTGTGCAATGTGCACCATTACAGGGTTACTTGTAAATCACCAGCAACCTCGCAGGACAAGATAGATAACAGTAAGTCGCGGCTGTCCGTTACTCGCGTCCGATAGTTTGTTTGCAAGTTGCAACTTAAAACTTTTTGTGTAGGTACGATTTGTACAGGTGATGCGATCTTATAGACTTATAATCAATCATGATTAATGCATAGTGTACCAATATAAAGTGGTTTGATAAAACAAAAACCAACCCTACACAGTACACATGCTGACCCTGACGTAGTCCTGTTTGTCATGGGATAAAACTTTATAATAAATACTAGCGGTCCGCCCCGGCTTCGCCCGTGGTACATATGAAAAATAGATGTTGGCCGATTCTCAGACTTACCCGATATGCACAGAAAATTTCATGAGAATCGGTCCACCCGTTTCGGAGGAGTATGCAGACTAACATTGTGACACGAGAATTTTATATATAAGAAATTCTCGTGTCACAATGTTAGTCTGCATACTCCTCCGAAACGGGTGGACCGATTCTCATGAAATTTTCTGTGCATATCGGGTAAGTCTGAGAATCGGCCAGCATCTATTTTTCATATGTACCACGGGCGAAGCCGGGGCGGGCCGCTAGTTATATATAAGATTAAGAGTGTGTTGGTATTGATCTATCTATCAATACAATATTTTTGTAATATTAATATGTGATTAAATGTATGTAATTTAACTAATTAATTTATTAATATGTAAAAAATTATTGAAGTGAAACTTCTTTATCGGGGTTGGAAAAAAAATTAGTGTAACATTTTTTCGTTACGCGTGACATTTTTCCGTTACGCGCCATCTTTTTTTTATCCCTACCACGCGTGATTCGACGTATTTTTGTAAAGTTGCATGTTATAGTAAATTATTTTTTTGAAAAATAAAGTCATAACGAAGTTTCACTTCTTACGTGTGAACACTAGTACACGCACACATTTATTAATTTTTATTCTCAAATGTAATGTTATGAACTGGCTAGGTATAGGTACTAGGTGCACTTAAATCTAATTCCACATCTGAAACAGGTCTTCTATCTAAAAATAAAATATCCAACTAATATTACAATGTACCTACACCGTGATCTAACTTACATTTCACACAGCTAAGCTCTACTTATTCTTACTTAGTTAAGTCTTCATGGAACACTGAACTTAGGTCTAAGAAGTAACACCTACTAAGCACTGAACCATGAAGGCTGTAAAAGCCTTATATAGGGTGGAATTTTGTAATGCCACTTGGAGTAAAAATATTCTTAATACTGTAGATAGAAAATTTTGCTAAAACCACATATTGTATTATTTTTAAATATGATATAATAACAATTGTATTAACACATTTACGAAAAATTGTTTCTAGAAAATTCTACTTAAAATTATACCGTGTAGTTTAATGGCATCGTTCTCAATGATCAATACTTCTTCTTGGTCAATCAATATTATAAGGATATAAATCTCTCGCTTTTTGTACGGTCAAATTTACCTCGAACCGGATATTAGATGCTTGATATATCAAACTAACTGCGCCCTACAACCGAAATAATTTTTCAAATTGGACCAGTAGTTCCTGAGATTAGCGCGTTCAAACAAACAAACGCTTCAGCTTTATAATATTAGTATAAAGTATAGATGAAGGGAAAAGTATGATTAGAATTAAAGGTACCTACTTCGCCTCCAGGTTGTATTACATAAATATAAAAAATTCCACCCTGTATAATATATCTTACCGGCCAGCCACACACTCAACGAGTGGTATGGGAAGTAACGAGGAAAGTAGGCAGGGACGTAGTGTGGCCACGTTACTCGTCATGCCACTCGTCGTGCTCATCGTCCTGCTCACTGCTCCCTATTTTGTCGGCTTTTGCGCGATAAGGCAATGTCATGTCGCGGCGAATAACGACAGCGCGATGAGCAGAGCGATGAGCATTGTGTGGCTGCAGCATTATAAATAAGGTTATGCTTCATTAGTCCAGTGATTAACTTTTTTGAATACAGAGTGAGTAGTCACAGGTTCAAATTCCGTATGAAATTTATATTATAGTAAATTCAAACGATTTATTATTGAAGTGAAAACTTCTTTAGCGGCGTTGAGCACTTTTTCTGTAAGGCGATTAACACACGGTGCCGCGTGCCGCCGCGGTTGGCGGTGAAGCGGTTCTCAAGTTGCATTGGCTTCTATTTAATCCGTTGATACCAAACACACATACACCACTCGTTCGTACCCGAACGGTCCGTTCCTCGTAGGGATTTACTGCCAACGGCCAACCGCCGCGGTGCGCGGTGCCGTGTGTTAATCGCCTTATGGGTATAAAATCTTAAACTCGCGTCAGGACACGTGACCTGATCGAAAAAGCGTAAGACGGATACCATTCCAAAATATCAAACATGCTCAACGTTAATAATCAAGTTTTCACTTCCAGTGCAACCCGTCTTTTTTTATATTCGCCCTTGGTACGTATTTACGTTTTCTCTACAAGAACCAGCCTCGTCCTTTAAGGAATATTATAAAAAAAAGAATTAACGAAACCGGATATTTTAGGGGAAAAATTAAAAAAAAAACAAAAGATTTAGTCATTATAATTTCTAAAGGGAATATTGATCATTTTAAAAGTATTTCTAGCGATGATTTATTTAACCTACATTAATATTAAATGATGCATAACTCTACAGTTTCTTAAACCTTCTAACATTACATCTAGGTGTTACTTTTATTACTTCATTATGTCTGGGTAATTTAAGCCTATATCTTAATTATCTTATTAACCGACTGCAAAAAAGGTGCTATTTTCCACTGTATACGTTATTTTTTTATGTATGTGCATCGATGTTTCCGCTATCTGTAGATATATATTAAAAGTAAAAGTATTTTTTTTATTATCTGAACGAATATGGTTCCGTTATTCTTTTCTATCATTAGTAATTATTTATTTTGAATCTGTGACTTCGCACTAAGAAATTATGTAAGTAGTAACTTTTACTAATTGTACTATAATACTATTACTTATTCGGTTCAAGGCAAAAAATTTGACCGCGCGGAAAACAACCTTAAAGTAGAAAAACATCCTATTTTTAACACAAAATTAAACAGAAAAATCCAGTAAAATTATTAAATATTCCACATCATGTCCACATCACTACCTCCTGCGCAGTTGGCTAATCTAAATCTAGATCGGCTGATTTTATTATTATTATTTATCACATGCATAAAAATTGAAATTATCTGTCTGTGATTTCAAAATAAATGTACCTACATAAAAAATTCAGCCCACCTTCTCTATGAAGCTTATAGTTTACAGCATTAAAAGCTTGATATTACTGTTTATTATATCACAGTTTTCTATTCATAATTATTATGTGTATACTAAAAATATTTTATTCATTCATTTACATTTTTCGCAAAATCTCATAAAGTGAAGTTTTTCTTATAACAACGAAACCTTCAAAAAGAGCACCTATAAATACCTAAAAAACCAAATTAACCCTAACGATTTCCGTCTCTTTTATATCCTTCTCCTTTCCTGAGGACAGCAACACATCCATTTCCCAGTGGAGTGGATGCTTATGGGCGGCGTGTATCGCTTAACACCAGGCGACGCGTCTGCTCGTTTGTTATCCTATAGCATAATAAAATAAAATACATGTGTGCGTGTACTAGTGTACACACGTAAGAAGTGAAACTTTTTTATGACCTTATTTTTCAAAAAATAATTTACTTTAAGCAACTTTACAGAAATACGACAATCACGCGTGTAAGGGATAAAAACAAGATGGCGAGTAACGGAAAAATGTTACACTAAATTTTTTTCCAACCCCGATAAAGAAGTTTCACTTCAAAAAAGTGAGCTACTGTTGCGTCACTCAAATGACTAAATAGATAGCCAGTAATGATAACAGTCCCCACAGATAATTTTTCACAATATTGCTGTTACATTTTATATTATCTATGATTAACGTATGCGTGAATAGGTGTTTTATGACCTCAATAAGGAATTCAACAGAATTTTTTATCATTTGGATAGATAAACCAAAAATCGTACATGTTTATATTCGCTTTATGGATATATTTTTCGAAATTAATTTAATTTTAATTATTAAGTAATTTATTTTTTAAATTAATTTTTTTTTTTGGTTTCGAAGATAAAAAGGCACGCATAACATTTACTAATTTATTTACGAAAGAAACCTCAATTTACATAGCATAGTACTACAACTACTTCTACTGACAATTATTTTCTCGTACAATCACATATTATATCTCTAATTAAATAACTTATTGTCATCCAAACCATATTTTAATTAACAATCATGTACATAAGTATAATAATTAACATTTATCATCATCAGGGTTTAGATCTTATCAACTATTTGCCGCCAAATCCTATTAACATTGACAGCTGTCAAAACTGAAACAGATTATTTATAGATAATGAATCTATTTTTAAACAGTCAAATTCCAAAAAAAGATACTTGATGATTTTCAGTGATTTTCCATACCTCATATCTAATATGAGATTATTTTTCCGACGCAAATATCGACCAATAGCATTGCACCATTCGACGTCACGTGGTACAACCTACATGGTATTATACTGATTATTTTTCCGACCCAAATATCGACCAATAGAATTGCACCATTCGACGTCACGTGGTACAACCTACATCTCCTACATGGTATTATACTGATAATTTTTTGAAAATTTTCTCTGGTCGTTGACGTCAAACTGATAGGTTCAATTCAATTGTGAAATTATTGGCCGACATTTGGGACGGAAAAATAATCTCCCAAATACCACACGAGCTTCAAAATTATCTGGCATTTCCCTCAAGGTACCCTGCAAACAAATAAAGTCGTCAAGTTTTTCAGGAAAAATCACTCGCGCTTCGCGCTCGTGATTATTTAGCCTTAACTAAAAACTTGACTCCTTCATTTGTTTGCAACGAACCTATCGGAAAATACCCGATAATTTTGAAGCTCTTGTGGTATTATAAGTGATAATTTTATAATTAAATCTGTACATATGGGCAAATATATAAATCACTACAATAGTATAAAACAAAACCGCTGTTGCTGTCAACGATCCGTCTCTATGTATAATTAAATCTTTAAAACTACGCTGCGAATTTTGATGCGGTTATTTTTAATGGATAGAGTCATTTCCGAGAAAGGTTTATATACAATTTACTAGGTTTTTGAACAAACCGGGCGAAGAAAACGATTACTTTCCTACTCAAGCATTTATTTTATTTACAAGATTTTTATCCAAAATGCCAATATAAAAATTTTAATCTTTCACAGCTAAAGTTAAAATAACATTTTTAAAAGTGCTTTGTTAATATTAACTACATTCTAAACGCAAATATTATTATAAGTTGATACAAGATTTTTATAAGCACTGTAAATAATACCTTAATCGATTCGTAAATAAAAGATAATAAGAAAACCGGCGAAGTGCTAGTCGGACTCGCGCACGAAGGGTTCCGTACTATCATCGTTTATTGTTGGGGTTAACGGTTTATGAGATACAGCCTGGAGACAGACAGACAGACGGATGCTAAGTACCTAATAGGGTCCCGTTTTACCCTTTGGGTACGGAACCCTAATTACCTAATTATTGAGGATAATAAAATAAAAATGATAAGCTGGTATTTTCACTTCAGGGTCGTCTGATTTTCAGAAACAGATAAAAACATCGAATGTTTAGGATTTATCAAAATGATATTCATAAAAGACATTTTTTTTATTGCAATTTTAATTACATATTAATAGATATGTTTTTTGCTCTTTATGCAATTTTATATTCATATAAGGCAATACAAATGGTCAGCTTCTATCATATTATTTTAGTAAACGTGCCCTTATTAAAAATTTATTTTAACTAGGTTTTTAACCTCTCTCTATAGGACAACATCTTAAGGTCAGAGAATTACATTCATAATCATAACATTTTTTTAACAATTTACTATAGTCTATTTTTCATTAAATTTCACTTTTATGGAATGCAAATGTTGTTAAAAAAATATTGTTTTTAATTTTTCAATCTATCATCCATGCAAACTCATCAACATCAATCCATCCGTTGCAGATGATGATCCTGGCGGATGGCTCAACATCCTTCTACATATGGCGAGACATCCCCATCCCGATGTATCTTGAATGTTTTTTATTTAACATTACCAATGTGGATGACATCCTGGCGGGGAAAAATGTTACCATACATGTACAACAGATGGGGCCGTATGTGTTTCGGGAGATACGGAAAAAGGTGGGAAATTTTTTATTTAATACTAGCTTTCCGCCCGCGGCTTCGCCCGCGTTTTCAGAAAACCCCGCATAGTTCCCTTTCCCGTGGGATTTCCGGGATAAAACCTATCCTATCTCTCAAGTTGGATCGAACTGCACATGGTGTGCGAATTTTATTATAATCGGTAAAGTGGTTTAGGAGTCCATTGAGGACAAACATTGTGACACGAGATTTATATATATATATTAAGATTATGTCTTTTGTTAAGTTATTTTCTTAATATTATAATGTATGCTGGTAAACAGTTTAAGTTAGGATTAAGACTATGATACTATGTAAATTAGGTTAGGTAAATCTTTATGTTTTTTTGTATAATGTGAAATTAGATAAACACAACTAAACTTAAAACAAAATAGTAGGTACCTAGTTATCTGTCGTAATATATACATTTTAAATTATTATATAAGTAAAGTCTTATATATAAAAATGAATCGCAAAATGTGTTGGTAAGCGCATAACTCGAGAACTTATATTCCTTGAAGTACGAGGATGGTTCTTATGAAGAAGACGTAAACATGTACCACGGGCGAAGCCGGGGCGGACCGCTAGTTTAACATAATTTACTTGTAAGGGTAAAAATGTTAAGAAGTAGGTATTTTATTTTCCAAATTTTTGTATTTTATAAACATGAATTTACCAGTTAAAACTCACCAATTGCGTAATACAATTACATATTTATTAACAGTAATTACACATAAAAAACAAATGTTTGTTTATAATATTGAGTGTGTTAAAAAACAAACATAGATAACGCGGTTATTAACATGTGTTTAATGATAAATATCGGTCAAGTGCATTGGATTCATTTGTCGAAACCAAATCTACATTGCATTTACAATATCTTACATAGACTTAGCTATGTCGCGCGGTTTCGCCTGCGAATTAACCCGTCAAGTATTTCTATACCTACCTCATGTCATGAGTTATTCTGGTGCATTACTTCTATTACTGTAAAGATTTTTCTAAATCCTTCCAGTTTTTTTTTTCGTGGATTAGTAACAAACATACCTACATACAGACATCCTCTGAAACTTTGGCATTTATAATATTATTCGGATCAGGATTAGGATAAGCTGTTCATTGTTCATGTGCATATTATACAATGTGTCTGGTGCTGACTGTCTGTCTGTCTGTATTATCAAGCAATCTATACGAATACATAAAGCGCTAAGCTGTTGGCTTTTGTTTGTTTGAACCCGGTATTCTCATGAAATGACTTGTTAGATTTGAAAAATATAGCTTATTTTTCTAGGAAGACTATAATTTATATCATAAGATTTAAGACCAATAGACGCAATGCGGGTAAAACCGCGGTGCACAGGCACAGCTAGTAATAGAAAATAATTAAAAAATTATAACATATAACTCGGCGATATCTTTGATAATCCCCATCTAATCGCAAAAGCTTCTCAATGATTGATCTTATTCATTTACTTCTTAAGATAGCCTTTATTAAAAATAGCTATCGTTACACACATATTTTATAAAGAGTAAAACAGGTTATGCTTTCTTGTTTCTTTATAATACATATCTTATCTTCTTCTTATATATAAAAATGAATCGCAAAATGTGTTGGTAAGCGCATAACTCGAGAACGGCTGAACCGATTTCGATAATTCTTTTTTTATTATATTCCTTGAAGTACGAGGATGGTTTTTATGTAGAGAAAACGCAAATATGTACCACGGGCGAAGCCGGGGCGGACCGCTAGTCTTATATATAAAAATGAATCGCAAAATGTGTTGGTAAGCGCATAACCCGAGAACGGCTGAACCGATTTCGATAATTCTTTTTTTATTATATTCCTGGAAGTACGAGGATGGTTCTTATGTAGAGAAAACGTAAACATGTACCACGGGCGAAGCCGGGGCGGACCGCTAGTTGCAAATAAAAGTATGTCCCTAGTAGAATTTAATAATACAGTAAGAACTTAATGCGTGCATAAATTTTACATAAAAAGACAAGTGTCTATGCTATATCAGACTGTAAATTACACTAAAAACTTATTATATTTTTTTATAAATATAAACAATCAAAAGGCGGTATGATAAAGTACGACTAAATAAATAAAGAAAGGTAGCGCTTGTCATTTACAATTTAATTTTGTAGAGCATTGATAAATCAATACAATCATTGATATTTTATTGGTATTTATTTATTTATTTATTTATTTATTTATATTTGGGAAACAAACAATACAATATATCATATAAACAAGAGATAACAAACCATACACATATCAGTAAAGTTTCCACTAAAAATTTAAATTCTTAAAAACAAATACACATTCAGTCACAAACAGTCTACTTGTGGATACAAATAATTATAGAAATACCAAGCATGAATACAATTCAAATATCTCAGTTAGTTACTATTGCATTTATTTCGAACTTTGGTTTTGTACGATTTGAATTTTTCGTTAAATAAATCAAGGTCACTAAAATTATTATTATAATTATGACAAACACGGTATAAATATGTATTTCTAGCAAATTTGGATTTAAATTTAGGTAATGCAAATAGGGCTTTGTCACGAGAGCATAAACGGGGACATCGTAAAAGTAAATTGTTCAAAAGAAAGGAAGAATCTACGTCATTATTAAATATCTTGTATAAGTATACCTGATCTCGTTCATGTCGACGGTTTATTAAAGGGATAATCTCGGGAGTGGGACCTCTCTGATTAGCACTTTTATAATTTAAATGTTTGATAAATTTATTTTGGACATATTCAATATTATTTATATAGATATTGTATTGCGGATTCCAGACTGTAGATGCATACTCCAATATAGACCGAACGAACGAATTATACAGAAGAATCAAAGTTGAACACTTTTTAAATTCCCTACCAATTCTTAAAACAAAACCAAGCATTTGATATGCTTTGGCTGTAATGTAATTAATATGGGCAGCAAAAGTTAATTTGTGATCCAAAAAGACACCCAAATCTCTGACTTCATTCAATCTAGTCAACGAAGTTCCGTTCAGAGAGTAATTAAATAATATTGGCTTAATTTTCCTAGTAAATGATATGACGTTACATTTATTCACGTTTAAGTGCAAGGAGTTCATAGCACAGTAACGACACAAGTTTTGAAGATCCTCCTGTAGGAAGGAGCAATCACGTTGATCTTTGATTACTCTAAATATTTTCATGTCATCTGCATAAAGTAGGAAATTACAGTGACTAAAATGACCAATAACGTCATTTATAAAGATATTGAACAGCAGTGGTCCAAGGTGAGAACCCTGCGGCACTCCAGAGGTAACTGGAATAAAAGAAGAGCAATGACCTTTTATATTAACAGCTTGGCTACGTTCTCTGAGGTATGATTCCAGCCACCGTAAGAGATCACCATGTATACCGGCTACACGTAATTTGTGAATTAACAACTGATGGGAGATTTTATCAAACGCCTTAGAGAAGTCGGTGTAAACCACATCCAACTGTCCACCACAGTCCATAGCACAAGCCACATTATGAAGAAACTCACACAGATTAGACTCTGTCGATCGCCGATCAATAAAGCCATGCTGCTGTTCTATAATTAAAGGTCGGATATGAGGAAAAAATATACATATACAAAATATCCTTACATTAAAATCGTAAGAAAATCACTTCAAATTCAATTCAAATTACAAATGTGCATTGCGATAATTTAATATGTATGAAAGGTATAACAACAAAGGTATAAAAATACGCTAAATAAGTAGAACGGATATCAAATAAAATTTTACAGTGAAGTCCCATGTCCCCTAGTGGGGTAAGGGAGAGACGATCAGTGAAACAGATACATCTGTTTCACTGATCGAATTTCTTTAGAGACATGTAAGTGATCAGCCTTCTGTGTCCTGCCAGACCAAAACATTTTTTTTCTTCGTCTCCACCCGGAATCGAATTCGGTTTATAAGATATATACATATACAGGGTTACTTGTAAAACACCAGCAACCTCGCAGGACAAGATAGCTAACATCATAAGTAACAACATTTGTTCTACGACTTTTGGCATAACGCAATAAATTATTTTTAAATGATTTTTTAAACTTTTATTGTACTCTCCTTACATTTGTAAGTCTATGTTCTATTAATTATCGGATGGACGACGCGACGCCCCCTTCCCCCTCTCGTTCGCTTTTTGGTTTACGTAATTTTTGGGAGGCGTAGAGTTTATAATATTCAGACGGAAAATTAAATGAATATTTATTTTTGTATGAAAATAAAATCTAACAAATTATCAAAAGTCGTAGAACAAATGTTGTTACTTATGATGTTAGCTATCTTGTCCTGCGAGGTTGCCGGTGTTTTACAAGTAACCCTGTATATATATTTTTTTAAACTAAACTATTCGTCTTCACCACCTCTAAATTATCACGCGACAGCCACTTCGCATACAAGAATTAATCCCTTTCATTATTTTTTTTTTTATTTCACGACAAAATGTAGCCAATGTATTCTAGAATCAATCTATATGACAAGGCTCATCGAAATCGATAGAGCAGTTTATGAAAACACAAACAGACATATTTATTACTTTATGTATGTAACATAACTGAGCGGTTAGTGGTTATCGATTTACAAGTTCCGATTAACATTATAATTACAATCAATTAGTACAAAAACATTCGGTATTGAAGTTACTCTTGAACTCAAATAAGTAGTACATTAAACACTTTTAAATTAATTATCATAATGTTGCTAAAAGGATACTGAATTGACTATTATATAAATATTTGTTCAATATATTTAAAAATCATAGATGAGTCCTTCATTACTATTTTGTAAAATTTGACTACTTTTATCATTTATTGATGCATTCGTTAATGTCAGGAGATGGATACAATGAAAGAAAAACTTAAGAATTTGCTTTAAAGATAAAAAAATACGTGTGTGCCGAGCACACGTGTCAGAAGTGAAACTTCTTTGGCAAAATTCAAAGATACCAAAATTATCGCCCTTCTCCATGACACGACGGTATTGCCATGACGCGACCCTGAAATTTTACTCTCAACGCGCTTAAAGAAATTTTACTTCAAAAAAAAGACGGGTTGCACTCCGGGAGTGCCGGCAGAAGTGAAAACTTGATTATTAACGTTGAGCATGTTTGATATTTTGGAATGGTATCCGTCTTACGCTTTTTCGATGTCACGTGTCCTGACGCGAGTTTAAGATTTTATACCCATTACAGAAAAAGTGCTCAACGCCGCTAAAGAAGTTTTCACTTGAAATAATGTGTTGTTGTGTTGCGTCATGTTTTCACAAAAATGAAACGGTTTAACTGTTACTTAAATTTCACGGGTTTTACAATCCCCAATAAGACAGGACAATGACTGTCGGGTACTAGATAGTAGATACTAATAAAAATAAATGATGTTTTATTTTTTAGATCCTAAATATTATTATAAAGCGAAAGTTTTGTAGGTCTGTCTTCTTTATCTTGCTCAAATCCTCTATTTCTACCCTCCAAGCCTCTGTACCATTTTATAAATAAAATTGCTTTAAAACTAGTACATAATCACATATACATATAAAGAAAAAACATGCATTCTTATATCGTCTTAACACATCATGCAATGCTAAAAGAATGCAAGTAACAATAAAAAAGTTTAACTTACAAATTATGGAGTCAACTCGTTTCAACTGCGTAGAGCTATCAATTATTCCTTTTTTTTGCTTTTTTTTCATCATTTTTCTCATCATTTTAACATGAAACTTAAGCCTTACTGTATAATTAATTCATTGAATGAACTGTGAACATAAATCAACTTTTTTCATCTCCATATTCATAAGTGATGGTAGCGACGTTTTATATTTTTTGCTCAAAAACGTTTTCATAATTTATAGTTATTTTAAGCCTATTTAAAAATCCATTTTTGAAGTGAAACTTCTGTAGGCGCGCTGAGAGTAAAATTTAAATTATGGCAATACCGTCATGTCATGGAGTAAGGCGACGATTTTGGTATACTTTGAATTTTGCCAAAGATACTCATGGCTTCATCATATTATCACTTCTGAACACGTGTGCTCGGCACACGCTCTTTTTTATTTACTTATAGACACAAATAATATAGCCAATACATACCTACATTGGGATATTAATCTACATAACTTTGATAGATAGATAGAAAACACTTTATTGTACAATGCACACAAAAACAAAATTTACAAAAAACGATATTTAACTTAAAATAAATGTACAATTTGGCGGCCTTATCGCTTAAAAGCGATTTCTTCCAGGCAACCGTGGGATATAGGAAAAATAAATCAGTAAAAAGGTAGATAGTGCATAAATACGTACATATACAAGAAACTGTAATTATACATAGATAGATAACTTAAGAATCAAATAATATTATACAAAAACAAATGAGAAATTAGCAGTATAGGTAACTTTCTTTTTATCAGACTTACGAATCATATTACAGTTAATAATAATTCCTGATAAAAAACCTATATAAAAGTTATTTTTATGAAAATCTGTTTAAAACCAAGTAAGTAATTTGTAATATCTCTCTACTGACTCTACAGACTCTGACATCTCTGACTGTAACAGGATTTTTTCTAAATCCATACTAATATTATAAATGCGAAAGTAACTCTGTCTGTCTGTCTGTTACTCAATCACGTCTTAACTACTGAACCAATTTGCATGAAATTTAGTATAGAGATATTTTGCTACCCGAGAAAGGACATAGGCTATTTTTTACCCCGGGACATAGGATAGGTTTTATCCCGGAAATCCCACGGGAACGGGAACTATGCGGGTTTTTCTTTGACTGCGCGGGCGAAGCCGAGGGCGGAAAGCTAGTAACCAATATCGTCGTATAACGCTTCGTTTGTTAGTTTTATTTTAGAAAAATAGTCACGAACACCCACTAGTATAAAATACCTAAGAAGTAAATATTATGAAACTTTTGCTATATACCAACAACCTGTTAGGCCAGGATCGGAGCATAAAACGAGAAGCCATAATTGATAATAATAATTTAAAATTCTGTATATAAATCATCTGCATATACAATAGAGAATGCAACTAAAATATACAAAAATAAAGTACGTTTAAGGAATTAACAATCTTATAAAATATGTATACTAGTACATAACTAAGAGACCATGCACTTTTAATTGACAGTCATTTATTTATGATACATATAAACAAAAATCTGTTTGTGTGTATTAAATTGTCTTATATATGTCGTGGTCATATCGTAGATTTGATCATTTCATGATATGAGTGGCCATTTCACGAAATGGTCGCATTTCATGAAATGGCCAACATGGTGTGGTCAGATCGTTAAATCGTCAACGTTTCACGATATGGTCATCCACATTTGGCCAGATCGTATAAAATATATAAAGTCCATAAAACATTAAAAAATTCTGAATATTTTTAGAACTTGTTTATTGTCATATAAGTTAGTGCCACGGCAGTGGCCGGCGAATGCCAGAAGCGAATCGCTTTTTAAAAAAGGAACAATTATAATAACATAGGATATATAAATATATTTATGTAAACGATTTTAGACGCATTTTTTCCTCAATATAAGATATCCGCATTTTCCATAGTACTCGAACCTCTTCGTCGTAAATTATTTGCTATGACTTTCTTCATATTGTAATAAAGTGAACTATGAAGTTTTAAACTGCGAATAATTAAATTTTCGCCAGCGCGGCGGCCGCCATCTTATCACATAAACACAGCGCTTGCAGCGCCTCTACCAATAATTAATGTAACTATTTTACGATATGATCAAATAATTTTGATCATTTCATGAAAAAACCGCGCGTTTAGTGGGCCATATCGAGAAACGATTTCTTATCATTGATCTGCCCAAACCACATCATGATGTGGCCAATAGACATTCGAGCATTTCATGAAATGCGACCATTTGACGAAATGATCGATCATATCATGAAATGAGCAAATCTACGATATGACCACGACATATACAGGGTTACTTGTAAAACACCAGCAATCTCGCAGGACAAGATAGCTAACATCATAAGACGTAACAACATTTGTTCTACGACTTTTGGCATAACGCAATAAATTATTTTTAAATGATTTTTTAAACTTTTATTGTACTCTCCTAACATATTTTGTAAGTCTATGTTCTATTCATTATCGGATGGACGACGCGACGCCCCCTTCCCCCTCTCGTTCGCTTTTTGTTTACGTAATTTTTGGGAGGCGTAGAGTTTATAATATTCAGACGGAAAATTAAATGAATATTTATTTTTATATGAAAATAAAATCTAACAAATTATCAAAAGTCGTAGAACAATTATGTTGTTACAGTTTATGGATTTTGATGTTAGCTATCTTGTCCTGCGAGCTTGCCGGTGTTTTACAAGTAACCCTGTATATTTAATTGTCTTACGTGGATAAACATCAGCAACGATAGCATACTGTCCACAGTTAAAACGGTAACAAGACACAAGTAATATATTGAAATGTAGTCAAACAAATATTTTGTTTTATTTAATAAATACGATATAAGTTGTAACATCTGCCATTTAATTCAAGTTTGCAATGAGCATTGTTAGAGCTAGAAGGCTATATTATCTAACTCTCTCTATTCGTACAAACTATTGCACAAGATTTTACAATACTAGGCAACATCTAAAAAATATATTGCATTATGCAACAGATCTATCAATTATTATTTATTGTCTCATATACATAATCTTTAATCATTAACGTGTGTACCTATATAAATATATACTTTATATATTAAATCTATATACTTAAATATATTATTAATATTATAAAGCTGAAGAGTTTGTTTGTTTGAACGCGCTAATGTCGGGAACTGGGAACTACTGGTCCGATTCGAAAAATTCTTTCGGTGTTAGATAGCCAATGTATCGAAAAAGGCTTTCTTCACCCTAAGACCAACAGCTGAGCCACGCGGGTGAAACTTGCCAGCTTGTCATGAATATTTTTTTCATTCTACAACATTAAACTTAGCATCACTACCTACAGGCTACATAGTATAAAACAAGGTCGCTTTCCTGTCCCTATTTCCCTATGTCGCTTTGTATGCTTAAATGAGTTAAATCTTTAAAACTACGCAATGGATTTAGACCGCCTCCTTGGTACAATGGTTGACGCGTGAGCGTAGCACCGAGTGGTCCTGGGTTCGATTCCCGGTGGAGACGAAGAAAAAAAATTTCTCGGTCTGGTAGGACACAGAAAGCTGATCACCTACTTGTCCCTAAAAAAAATCGATCAGTGAAACAGATGTATAATGCATCTGCCCCTTACCCCACTAGGGGACATGGGACTTCACTAATGGATTTAGATGCGTTTTTTTTTAATAGATAGAGTGATTCAAGAGGAAGTTTTTTGTATATAATTTATTAGGTTTTAGACAAAGCGGGCGAAGCCGCGGGCAGTACTAAGCTAGTTATGAATATATGAAAGCAATAGTTACATTTACGACTTGCCAAAAACAATTTGAAATGATTTTATATACCTATTTACATAATATTATTACATAAAAATATACTTTTTTATTCTTATCAAAACTAAAATATTATCCACGTGATTCATGTTACTCGTGGCATTTTGTATGCTATATGTAAATTGTATGATGACTTTAATTTATGTGCCACATTTGCTATTTCCGAACTTGTGACAATACTGAATCATCTTTACCAATCTGCAGTAAGTTTGTTATAACTTATAACCTACCATTTTAGACACTTTAAACGGACATATTTCTATGTTAGTTTATTAGTTTTTTTGAAGTGAAACTTCTATAAGCGCGTTTCTTAGGTCTTCTTTATACATATATTGCCCAAGAAGTTTCAATTCTGACACGTGTGCTCAGCATACTAGCTATTTTTTCTAAATATCCTTATTTATCTATTCTATTTTCTCGTTAGGTGAATATAACATGGAATGACAACAGTACAGTAACGTTCAAGAACCAAAGGACATGGCATTATCATCCAGAAATGTCGAATGGAAGCCTGTCGGATATGGTGACCAGTATTAATCCTATTATTGTGGTAAGTTAATAAGCAGTTCTTAACTATAGATAATTATTCATACTAAATTTATAAATGGGATTTTAAACTTGCTTGTCTGTTTTGTCTGTTTGTAGGTTTTTTTAAGCTTGAATTAATAAGGATTAAGATTTTATTCAGTTTATAAACAGTGCAAAGGACATGTAGTTATTTTTGAATTAAAAAGTGTGAAAAAGAATACAGACAGTAATTACTAAAATTGAAAATTTAAGGAAGAGAAAAGTAAAAAATTATAGAGCGTTATGTATCCCTTTGATTTATATCTTTGATATATAACTTAAATGGCAGGCAAAAGCAGGCAAATCAAAAGGCACAAGGTATAGTCGAAAATATATTATGATAAACACCACTGTGTCACCCATTACCCATTACTTAAGTAATAAGCGTAAAGATCATTCAGGACCCATTTTTATTAAACCTTTGCCTTTACCATTTTTCTTAGACCTTTTATAGTCTGCCTTTATATCCATAATAACCATAAACGTAACCAAACCATTGCTACACTACATTGCGCGCTTACCTTCTCTCTGTGCAGACTATCGCCTACGCGCTACGCAACGAACGCGTGATGCTACGAATCTTCGTAGACATGGTTATGAGGATGGTCCATACAAACATGTTTATGACTGCCAATGTATCGTCGTGGTTGTTTGACGGTGTTGAAGATCCCATGCTGAATCTTGCTACTAAGATACCGAATATTCCTTATAAGATACCGTTCGATAGATTCGGATGGTTGTATACGGTAAGTTCTTTTTTTCTTTCGAACCTTCTATAGTACAGATAATTATGTACGACTAGCACACCCGGCGAACTCCGTTTCGCCACCAGAGGCACCTTTTCTTTGCTATAAACCTCACGGAGCCCGAGACCTTTCCAACGAATGCAAAACCGTGGAAATCGGTTCGTGCGTTCTGGAGTTATAGCGTCAGGAAGGAAAACCCGACTTATTTTTATATAAGTAAGTATAGTAGATAACTGAATTACCTTTATGTAGAACACTGTTACTTATAGGTATTGTGTTTTTAGAGAATAACCATAAATATAGTACTAAAAATCGAAGTTTATTGAAAAATAATTTCAACTTTAGATAACTATGTTATAGCTGGCTGTACCAGGCACTATTTTAATGTTAATTTTTATACCAGCTCTTTTCTTTATCTCTTTTACTACGATATATGTGTTCAGTTAAGTTAATATTTCAACAATTCTCAACCAGCGGAACGGCTCAGCAGATTTCGATGGAATTTTCGTGTCCAAAACCGGCGAATCTGATTTCTTCCAACTGGGGTTAATTGACAAATGGCAGCACACGCAGAAGACGGTATACAGGGACAAATGTGGCAACCTTGAAGGGTCCACGGGGGAACTGTGGGCCCCCCAGCGGGGTCTTGACGAACTTCGTATATTTGCACCCGATATTTGCACGTAAGTTTTACTTTTCACCCACGTAGTCTAAGAAAAACCCGTATATTTCCCGTTCCCGCGGGATTTTCGTAATAAAAAATGTTATGTTAGTGTTAATCCAAGTTGCTCTTTATGGTTGTGCTAAATTTCTTGAAAATCGGTTCAGCAGTTTTTGCGTGAAAGAGTAATAAACAAACGTACCAATTTTTGCGTTTATCATATTAGTTGGATTATATATTTGGCATTAACTAGCAGATATGTTAACTATAACATATCTAGATACCCTTATAATATATTTACAGGCACATGACTCTAACAGCAGATGGTCCAGTGACCCACATGGGAATCCAGGGCATGCAGTACATCGCCAATGATTCGCTTTTCGACAATGGATATACGTACCCTGAAATGGTGAGTAAATACCTGACAACGACAAGAAATACCGGCCAAGTGCGACTCGGATTCGTGCACACAGGGTTCCGTACAAACCTGTTTTTATTAGGTATAATGTTCAGAAAATTGTCTTTATCTGTGCTATAAAACAGCTAACATGTATTGTAAAACTTTGTAAAGTTCCTTAATATGTAATGAAAATCCGCTTTACATTAAGTTTATTTCAGAGATAAGTAATCGAAAAAAACTGTTTCAAAAGTTTCAACAACCATCATTTTTCAACGACGAAAGATTCAAAACTTTTCAACGACCGCATCAATTTTTTGTTGAAAAAGACACTTGCGAATGCATATAAATGTATTGCCAATTCTTTCTATTATTTTAACTTTTTTATATTGCATTGTTATTATTCATCCAACAGGCTTGCTATTGCGACGAGCCGCGCGACAGTAACTGCATACGTGGGGCCCTGAACGTGTCTACATGTCGGTTTGGAGCCCCGGCTTTTGTCACTCGACCACATTTCCTAGATATGGACCCGTATTACCCTAGCAAAATAGATGGATTAAGTCCTGAAAAGTAAGTATTTATATGATTTTCTTGTTTATTCCTGCTGCTATATTGGTAGAGCTAATAAACTGATTAATTTCTGAAAACGTTTATAAGCATTTTAAGCAATATACTAAGCATATATACTAATTTTTTTTTAAAATGCTAGACCTTTTTTTTATATATAGTGGGGAAATCTTCCAAAGATACCCACGGCCCCCGGGGATGGAGCCAAGGGTTATGTCGGATTCTTACCGACTAAAACCCCACTGTGTTCCGTCGAGCCGCGCAGTTAGCCGGGGCCGCGGGTACTCTTAGAAATCGTTTTAATGCTAGACCTAATAAGTGGATTACATTATTCAAAGTTAGTTGTAGCTTTATTTACAAAATATCATCATTATGCTCTGTTATTAAGGTAAATATAAAAGGTATATATTATACCTAATAAATATTTTTATTATAATAAATAAATAAAAAGTTATAATTTGTCCTTTGCCTGAAGGTTACCTGACAGAGATGGCTTTGAGCCATAAGACAGCAATTTGTGCATTTAGAATGGTTTTACTTCTATTTTAGTAATTTGTACAATAAAGAGTAAATTAAAAAATAAATAATGTCATATTTTTCAGTTTAAACATTGAACACTTTTTGTCGTTATTTAAAATCACCATTCTTCCGGTCTTATAAAATATTAAACCACTTCCTCAGTCAACACCAAGGATATTATTTTATCATTTGCAATGGTAATTAATACATTTAATATTTCAGGAAACAAAACTTCAAAATGGCGATAGAAATGAACACAGGCATGCCTTTGTCTATATCCGCGCAACTACAAGCCAACGCTTTAGTCAGGCATATCCCAGGTATGAGGTTAGTATTATTTTTTGATTTATTAAATTTATAGAAAACTAGCTGTCCGCCTTGGCTTCGCCTGTGGTACATATTTAAGTTTTCTCTACATAACTAGAGAAAACAAGTAAGTAAGTTCTATCCTCATACTTCAAGGATTAAAATAAAAAAATTAATTAACAAATCGGACCAAGGAAAACGGGTTTCATTTTTATATATGTATAGATGAATAAAATTGACTTGGCCGTTAGTTTTTCATATATAGGTATAAAATAAAGGCCATAAAAATCTATGTAATTTGGAACGCACTAGATTCGACCCAGCCTTAGCCTTTAGCTTTAGTTTTATTGCATTCAAATGCTTTATAATTTACAAGCTTCCGCACGCGGCTTCGCCCGCGTGGTGTTTTTTCCTAATAAAGCGTTAGACGTTCTTTCTCAGGGTCTAAAGATTGTCTGTGCCAAATTTCATCAAAATCGGTTGAGAAGTTTAAGCGGGAAAGCGTAACAGACAGACAGACAGATAGAGTTACTTTCGCATTTATAATATTACTAGCGGTCCGCCCCGGCTTCGCCCGTGGTACATATTTCGCAATAAAAGGTACAATGTTCTTTCTCAGGGTGTAAAGATTGTCTGTGTCAAATTTCATCAAAATCGGTTGAGAAGTTTAAGCGGGAAAGCGTAACAGACAGACAGACAGATAGAGTTACTTTCGCATTTATAATAAGTAGGGATATCTTTTTTTTATTATCAGCTTTGACTCTAGATCATAGACTATTTAAATATTTTTCCTCCTGTGACGACCAGGCGGCTAGTAATAATTATATACAGTTTACACTTATTACATATTTACATAATTATACATAACATGCCGCTCGAGTTCTGTTGTTTTTTTCCCCGTTAAAGTAACCTAAGTGTTTTGTTATTGTATCATTTGTATGCAAGTTTTATTCAAGTAAAAAAATATACATAATATACTATGCTCGATGTTGAAGTCTAATCTATCTATATGGTAAAATTCTTCAAAATCAATTCACTTCATATCGATTACAACATAGCATTACTAATAGTAGTAGGAACTAATTTCAGATTATCGAAATTCCATAAATGCCAAACGAATTAGGTGTTACTTAGTATCTTATCAGGTATATAATCTAATCTTTTCTCGGGTACATAGTTTTAGGGTTCCACATGACACTGCAGACTGCATACTGCGAAAAAAATTAATTCAATATATATTTTTTTTTAATTCAACTTAACTTCTGTTTCTGTCATTCTTATCTATAAATAAAGATTATATCTGTAAATAATCCTAATACAACTTTTTTTTTTCATTTACAATTAATATTATCTCAAATTCACACTTCAGTAGTTACGAATACAGTTGTAGAGAATGAAATTTCTCGCAATTTTAGTACACAAAATTTTGAATGTTCTATTTTTCACCTTTGCCCCTAAATCGAAACTGTAAGATAAAATACTTAGGTATATACAACTAGCTTCCGCCCACGACTTTGTACGTGCATCCCCGTTTTTCTCCGTTCCCGCAAGAATTTCGAGAAATCCTTTCTTAGCGGTTGCCTACGTCGTAACATATCTACCTGCATGCCAAATATCAGCCCGATACGTCCAGTGGTTTGGGCTGTGCGTTGATAGATCACTATATCAGTCACCTTTGAGTTTTATATATTATAGATAGATGTATGTTATATATACAATATTTAAAAATATATTAAAATTGAATTTTACCACAACTATGCTACGGGACTCTCCACGCTCACTTGCAAGTCGCACTTGGCCGTACTGCGTACATTATCTATGGTTATTTCGGTCCATGTTTTCATTTAGACATGATATAGAATTATCACATTTTTAATTACTCATATTTCGCTTAAGATCTAAGAGTTCCGACGACATTTGGGTTCATTGTATATTGCATAATTATCGATATAAAAAGCGCCGCTATCTCTCTTATGAGGTCAAAATTTGTAAATAATATCACTACATAGTATAAAACAAAGTCTGTCTGTCTGTCCTTATATATGCTTTGATCATTAAATAAATAAAAATAAATAAAAAGCCCGTTTATTTCCAATCCACAAGAAATTTTGTTACAGGTAGTTTACATACTAAAAGCTATTTTACATATTAAAAATCATACAATTTTTTTTTTTTAACTTAAATTTTAATCACTAATACTAATTTAATTTTTTTTTATTTATTTTTTATTTTTGACGTTATCCAGTATCAGTACCATTGATTGGAACCCCTTCTCGGGTATAGGCCTCCTCCAACTTTTTCCAGGTATCTCTGTCCTTTGCCTTTTTTCTCCATTCGTTTCCTGCTATATTTTGTATATCTTCTATCCACCTTTTTTTAGGGCGTCCTACATTTCTTTTTCCCTTCGGCCCTTTCCATATAGTTGTCTCCAGTGTCCATCTTTTGTCCGTACATCTTGCTATATGTCCCGCCCATTGCCATTTCTGTTTTAGTGCAAATTGTAAAGCGTCGATGATTTTTGTCTTTCGTCTTATTTTTTCACTTTTTACTTTTTGTATTTTTCTTATTTTAAGTATACTTCTTTCCATTGCTTTCTGGCATGCTACTATTTTACTTTTTAGTTTGGAGCTGTATGTCCACGTTTGGCAACCATATGTAAGGGTAGGTAAGACACATGTGTCCAATACAATTTTTTTTAGATGAAGGGGAAATTCGCCTTTTAAAATTTCCTTTAAGGACCAGAACTTTTTCCAACTTATATTAGCTCGCCGCACTACCTCTAGTTCTTCGCTTTTGTCTTCGAAGGATAGTTGTTTGCCTAGGTAGATGTAATTGCTGACATATTCAAGTGGCTTTCCATTTAGGAATATAGCATGTCTGTGGCTGTTCGTCAGTATTTTTGTTTTGTCCTCGTTCATTTTAAGACCTACTCTTTCACTTTCTTCATTAAGGTTGTTTATCATTTTATCTAGTCCTTTACTTGTTTCAGCGAAAAGAACAATATCGTCTGCGAATCTGAGGTGTGTAAGTTGAGCTCTGTTTACTCTTATGCCATCGAACTGCCAGTTAAGATTGTTAAAAATGTGTTGTAGTACCATTATGAATAACTTCGGTGAGAGCGGGTCGCCTTGCCTTACTCCTCTGCAAATCGATATATCCGGACCTCGAGACTCTAGTTTCACCTGACTCACACAACCCTGATAAATATTTTTCAGGACCTTTACGTAGTTTTCGCTTATGTTGCACTTGCTTAGTGATTCCCAAATAGAATCATGTGAGATCGTGTCAAACGCTTTGGCATAATCGATGAATGCAATGTATAGTGGGCGGTTGAACTCCTGATATTTCTCCATCACTTGTTGTAATACGTGCATATGGTCTGTAGTAGAAAAACCTGAACGAAAACCTGCTTGTTCTACAGGCTGGTAGATATCGATTTTCGGAGCTAGACGGCTTTGCAGAATTGACGCGAACAATTTGTATATACTTGAGAGCAGACTAATCGGACGATAGTTAGAAATATCTTGAGGGTCACCTTTCTTATATAGAAGTATTATATCAGATCTTTTCCACTGCACTGGCACCTGACCAGTTTTCAGAACCATGTTAAACAAGTAGGTAAGTGGGCGAGCTAGTAGGATAGCGCCAGCTTTAAGTGCCTCATTTTGTAAACCGTCTGGACCTGGACTTTTGTCTGGTTTGAGTTTTTTAATGTGCTTGATGACTTCCTCTTCATTCACTAATGGCACGTCGTTGATACTTTGGGAAGTCGCTGTTGCTACATCAATTGTATTGGTAGTAGGGTTGGATTTTGTATATAATTTTTTGTAAAAATCTGTAGCACAGCTCAAGATGTCTTTTCTAGTTTTAGTTACTTCAGATGTCGATTTTATGTTTGGGATCCAGGTTTTGTGGGTTGTTAGTTTCTTGTAGGCTTTTTTTGTGCTTCTGTGTGTGTTTAGGTTATTCTCAATTATTCGGTACCTATGGTCTTTGTAATCTTTGTTAATCGCTTTACTTGTAGTTTTAAATAATGTGCTTAGTTCTTTCTTCATTTCTTTAGACTTATGCTTTATTTTTAAAAGTTCGGTTCGTCTTGTAAGAAGCGCTTTTGTAGATTCGCTAAGTATTTCGTTGGTAGTTTTTAATTTTTTATTTTCAGATCTGCATGCAAGGCTGGCAGTGATGGCGTCAACTAATTTATCGTAAAAGGTTGGAATATGTTCTTCTTTTTGTGTTTCTATTTTAAGTATGTTAGTCTCTAAGTTTTCCAAGTATAATGATATGTCTTCATTAGTTTTGAGTGGCTTAGGTTGCGCTTTGAAATCTGTTCTGCTTTTTTTTCTTAGGTCTAGAATATACGTAGCTCTAACTAAGCGATGATCAGACCGGAATCCAAGGCCATGTAGAACTTCTACGTTCCTAATCTTTGTGGGTTGATTCGACAATATAAAATCAATTTCATTTTTAATGTTACCACATGGTGATAGCCAAGTCCATTTGCGGTTATTTCGACTTTTAAAGAAGGAGTTCATAATTGTAAGTTTATGCTCAAGTGCGTATTGTATCAGTTTCTCTCCTCTTTCATTTCTGATTCCATATCCGAATTTACCAAGAACAATGTTATCGCTGTCTTCCGTGGTGGGTTTGCCGATTTTGGCATTAAAATCACCGATAACGAGTACTTGGTCAGCTGCCTGGCTTTGGGCTACTTGCAAAGTTTCATAGAATAAGTTGATTTCTTCATCTGTGGCCTTTTCAGTAGGTGCGTATACTTGTATTATTGTAAGCATTTGATTGTTGTATTTAATATTTAATAGTGCAACACGGTCTGAGAGCGCTGTGAAGCTTACAATGTTGTCTTTATATTCTTTTTTAATTAAAAAGCCGACTCCATATAGGCCAAGTGTTTCGCCTTTGTAACAGAAAATATAATTATCATGTTCTTCTATTACATAACCCATTCTTCTCACTTCCGCCAGTCCAAGTATGTCAATTTTTATTTTTTGTAGCATGTATGTTAGTTCTATAAATTTTTGGTAAGTTGATAGTGATCTTACGTTGAACGTTCCAATCCTTAGAGTCGTTTGTGGCAATTTTTCCTTGTTTGCGCTTTGATCATTAAAACTACGTAATTAATTTTGATGCGGTTTTTGTAATAGATAGGGGTTCAACCCGTTCAAGAGGCAGGCATTTAATTATAAATATTTTAGTATACAATTGGTTAAGTTTTAAAGAACGCAGACAAGACGCAGGCAGAAAGCTGATGTTATGTAAATGTAAAGTCAAAATAAGTTTAAATTATAGCCAAAAAATATACTTATTTATTTTTTATACGAATGAAAAAATAACTAAATACACATACACGTGCCCTTTGATTTATTATGTTATCTTGCACTTGACATGTTTTGGCGTTTTACCGTAAATAGTGATAGTTCTATACTTTGGCAAGATAAGGATATTGGATAACATGCTTGTTTCATCATCATCACCATCATCAGCCCATATATGTTTCGACTGCTGTGACATGGGCCTCCTAAGGTACAGACCATAATCCACAACGCTGGCCAAGTGCGGGTCTTCGAACTTTTTGATTTTTCGACATGTCGGTTTTGTCGATTTTTTAATAACGACTTACAATAAAAAATCGTTATGTGTTTAATGTAGAGCATGTTTCGGCACAAATTGGCAGAGCTAACAACAGGGATGCACCTTTTGTTCGATACATTTCGAATTTCTACAGTAAAACAATTCACCTTTCCTCTAATTTAATTTCTCTCCGGTACCTACGCCCGGTTGTCTGGAAGAAATCGCTGCATAGCGATAAGACCGCCAATTGTTTTAATGTATTCTTAGGTTAAGTATTATCGTAATAATTATAAGAGCAATAAAGTATTAATAAATACATTTAAATAAATAAACAATATTTCATAACAAAAACGTAAAACGCCTTTTAAGTGAATTTAGCCAGCATAAATAGGTTCTACGAACATTATCTATAACTAAAAAAGTGTATATATCCTGAAAACTAATCTGATTCATACAGAAATAAGCCAAATATCGAGTTTTTAGATAACGTCGGCTCTGTGAATTGCGGAAATGTTGTTATTGTTATCACATTCTTAATATATCTGTCATATTTTATCTATGATATGTAACTATGGGGAAAAAGTGAAGTCCCGTGTCCCCTAGTGCGGTAAGTATGCATACATCTGTTTCACTGATCGATTTTCTTTAGGTACAAGTAGGTGATCAGCCTTCTGTGTCCTGCCAGACCGAGTTATTATTATTCTTCATCTGGAGATGAACTGGGAATCGAACCCAGGACCCCTCGGTTCTGCGCTCTTGCGTTAACCACTGCACCAAGGCGGGCACTATAGGGAAATGAAGGGCGTTTAGATGTACGTATGATAATCTTTATGGGTATTTGTTTTAATACACCTATAGGTGTGTACATGAAAACTACGAGACATTAACACGTTCACTGCGGCATGTCCAGTATCGGGCCATCAGCGACTACACCACAGTGCGGCGCCCAAAATCGCAGTTTTCACCGTGGTGCGGCGAGGTTTTTTTATATGTTAATCAATGACTAGAAAAGAGACAAATATATTTTTGTGATCACAGTTTGAAGTTGGACTCAATTTCGTTTAAAAATCGTATGGCAAAATATTGGACCAACGCATAGAAAAGAAACCGTTTCTTTTGTGTGCGGCATGTCAAATATTTTGCCATGGACAAGCACCTCATGCCGCACTGTACTGCGAGCGCGCCGCGTGTCAGTCTCGCATAGTGATGCACCAGGACCGAATCACTTTTCTTTTGAGTTTTTTTAAATGACAATGATACCTTAAAGGCTTTAGTTTTTTTACTTTCTTTTATTTCGTAGCATAAATGCAAAAATGTGATGACAGTTGTGAAAATAATATAAAACATTAAAACAAAAGTTACTGAACAAATTAAAACAAAAGTTACTGAACGATTTCCTGATAGTACTCTATCAAGTACCTTGTTTTATATGTGTTTTTTTTGTATCGACGATCTCGTTATCTGTTAACAAACAGACTGAAATATACAAAATTGATTTATATCGATATCGATGTTTTATTTTACAGTGTTTCCCATCGCTATTACTGTAAACATGCCGTATCAACGCAGTGCGGGATGGCAAATAATTTTTCACAAAATCAGGGGTTTACATTTTCCCTCATATCTTTTAAACTATTCGGTCAAACTAAAAGCTATTCATGCGGTATATACTAGACTATATATACTATTATATGAAAAAATTTTTTTTGAAATATCTTGAAATTTCATGAAATTATTAACCTTCAAAGTCAGAAGGTGCGATGTGATAAAAATGGCTCATGACGCATAGTGGTGAACTTGCCGATGTGAAGTATGGAAGACATGCCGCAACAACGGTAAGTTTGGCATTTTAGGTGCCGCAGTGAACGTGTTAATTTGTAACTAAATGAAAAAAACTAAGAAATAATTCGTAACTATCGCCACTCCATCAAATATTTTAAAACTTGTCTCGCAAAATCTCGAGAATTGTTGGACCAATTGCAGAAGTTAACACTAGAGCGCTCGCGCCTAAAATTTTCCTTGAGTGCACGCGTGGGTCACAAATGTCACCCAATACGACGCACGTTTTTTTTCATAAAAATCGTAGTTAAAAAAGTAAACGAAGTACTTATTTATGAATCAACTTTATTTTTAAGTGATGAAACAAAAAACATATCAATATTTTCTCATTTTACTTAAATTATGAGCTAAACATAAACCTCTGTGAAAAGTAACTAATTTATTACTTATTGTGATCAATCAGTTGTTTTTACTTTGGAAACTACAAATTTGGTAAAAATAATCATCTAATTATAAAGTTTAAGAATAAGTTGTTCTTATCCAATAAAATTTTATTTTCAACTAGGTTTCCGCCCGCGGCTTCGCTCACGCAGTCAAAGAAAACCCGCATAGTTCCCGCTCCCGTGGGATTTCCGGGATTGCGTCATTTTTCCGGGATAAAAAGTAGCCTATGTCCTTCCTCGGGTATCAAAATATCTCCATACCAAATTTCATAAAAATTGGTTCAGTAGTTTAGGCGTGATTGAGTTTCAGACAGACAGACAGAGTTACTTTCGCATTTATAATATTAGTATGGATAAAAAATAAGTATGTCCTAGCACTCGAATATGAGTATTTTATTTCGATTTTAGTTACCCATATATTAATAATTTCTTAAAAGTATAAATTGATCATAAGAGCAGTAAAAAATAAAAGCGGTATACTTGATTTTCACTCGTAATTGTATGATTTCAAAAACTTCCTAGAACGCTCGCGCGGGGGACATGCGTCACCCATGTACTTTTATATTTTCGCAGAGTACACTTCGTTGCACCAAGGAAGCTGACACGCTGCTAAAATGTCCGGTGATTGGTAGTCGGGGAATACCTGAGACAACAACACTCAAGCACGATTGTTTAAAAAAATATTTAGCAATATATAGCACTGGGTGACCTATGTCCCCCGCGCGTGCGCTCTAGTGTTAAGGTTACAGCGGTAAAAACAGATAGAAAAGTAGTGTTATATTATTATAAATTTATCGATCACGAGGCGAGACTCGAACCCGCATCCTTTCACGCCGATCCGGGGCGGACGCCTGACCAACTCAGCCACCCGTAATCCCCGAGTCTCGCCTCGTGATCGAATTTTTTATATCTATACTAATATTAACTAGTAGGTATTCAATAAAATTGCATTTCTCTTACAAATGATTTATTTTTACAGCCTAAACAACCAGCTACCAGACGCAGATGTGCTCGTGCCAATGTTCTGGTTTCGTGAAGAAATTCTAGTCAGCGAGGAATACGCAAACTTCGCCAAAACTGCACTCAGCGTCAAATTCGATACGCCTTACGCGTTTTATACGCTAATTGTAAGTATTTTTTTAATCGTTCATTTAGTTTTTGTGCAAATGTCACCTCTTTCCATTTAATAATATTAGTTCAGATAAAAAAAAGGAAATATTCCAAATGTCGACAGATATTTGGATAAAAGACTAATCACGATTTTTGTTTGTGAAACATTGTGAGTAGATTTATTTTATTTCATCATTATTTGACGATTATAGTGTAAAAAATTGGCTTACACCTTTTTTTTTATTTAGGCAACCTCAACGAATTTGTGCCAATAAACTAAACAACAAGATTTTTATTAATAACATTAATTCGGAAATGCAAATTAATTGTTGTTTTGCTTGTAATTAATGTTGTTTATTATGTTCTAATAATTTAAACACCTTATCAAAAACTTTATCAACCAAAATAAATTACTAACATTTTACTAATCTTTACATGCATCTTTTATTGGGTTTCAGATAATATCTTAAATAATTTTCATGTTTTTTTTTTCGTGCAAAGCGCAGTGTCACAGTGTCTTGATGATGAAATTGATCGCATCATACATACATACATTTTGTCACACACTTATATATTTTTGAGACTACTTGTAGTGTTATTAAAAATATTATATCACGATGACAAACATGGAACAGAAACAAATAATTGAGCTTAACCTGATAACTGATAAGCTTTATTATTTTTATTTAATAATTTTTTTATTAAATATCACTAAAATCGGGATCGTCCTGCTATCACTATTAATAAGAAGCTATACGAATATTTCTTGCATTTTTATGACATACCGACTCCTTTTTACATAATTTTCCTCCTGAAAAGCTTGCTAATATAATATCTTCTCATGAAGATAATCTCAGAAGCACCTCTATCATTATAGATAATTTATAAGCTATTTTAAGATCATTTATCTGTAACCTATCTTATCCAAAACAAATAAACAAAATGCGCAAATTGATGTTGTCTGTCCGAAACTTTAAAGATAAGAACAGAGGCATTAAAATCTTAAATTATTACAAATATATACTACAAATGTTTTATAAGGCACCTTCATCAACCACAAGGATTCACCAGCATCCAGAATTGAACCTGCATCTCTGGACAGATTTTGCTCATGATGCTATCATTTTCAACGGTGCATTTAGATCAAACGAGCGAATGCTCATTCTAACACAATGTCAATTTTTTAAGTGTAAACAGGTGTAGAATATTCTTTCGTTTATCTTAGTGATGATTCTATGCAATGTATACAATGTATATGATATACAATGATATATAATGATTTACAATGTAAGTATACTGAACAACACTGAATACGAGTTTTCGTTTACACTAAAAGATCACGAAAGAATGCTCTTGCTCTATTTTCATTTGGTCTAAATGCACTGTTTGACTAATTTAAAAATAATTTAACCCTTGCATGCTATCTATACCTAGTCCCCATGCTCTGACTTTTAGAAATTGCTAAAAGCATTTATGACTGAAGTCTGAACCACCATATCTCACAAAAAAAAATATTACAGATTACTGAAAATTCTAGATATCCAACAAACTAATGTAGATTTTTGAGTTAAAAATAATTATTGATTAAATTTTAAAGATTAAATATTATCTTGCTAGAAGCGACATTCCAAATCAATGTTTGTTTAAACAAAAATAGTTTTTAATATATTATGTATTATGTGAATAAAAAGGTGTTTGTTCAAAAAACTACACGTGTAGGTATGTAAAAAATACACGTGGAAGCTTATTTTTATTACTTACTTATATTTTGTATTTTTTTTTATTCATAGGTTAACCATGAAATATTAGGGACTCAGTTAATATATTTTTATTTACTTTCATGGTCGCTTTTAATCTGTTGTTAGAATAAATCAATTATGTCATAATCGAAAATATAATATTAATTTTGTGCTAATGTAATAATTTTTTTAGGGTTTTGAAAAATAATAATATACCTACATAATTAACTACATTTATTTTCAATATCTTTATAGTTTGAGATTAAATAATATAATATGAGACTATTGCTGACGATTGACTACTTACTTCACCATCCAAGAAATTTTTACGTAAAATATTGAAAAAAAAATATATAAGTACTAATAAATGTGTGGAATTTATGTAATTTTTTTGTTACAGATCATCGGATGCTGTCTACTCATAGTGGGTATATGGAGATACAGACAAAGCAGATGCATCTCAAAAGAAAACCACATATCCTATGATTCTTCTGTGATGCAATCGTTTTTAAAGAAAAATGAAACTAGGTAGCATTTAAAAAACGTTGTTTACGCAGTTAGCGATATTAAAAGATGTAAATTATTGTTTGAGAAGGTTGTAATCTCAGGAATTACTGTTCAGATTATAATAAATTATTGTATAAAAACAACTCTTATATGTTAGGGTTGCCAGGAGTGAAAATTTTCGAATTTTGCTATAAATGTATTTTGGATAAGTGTTTTGTCAAATTATTCATTTTTGTGTAACAATGTAGTTAATTTAAAAATAAACATAAAAAAAACGGGTTGCACTCCGGGAGTGCCGACAGAACATGTTTTTTTAATAGGACATATTGTTTTCTAATGGTTTTCTACCCTTGATTATTATTAAAAAAAAGTTGAACTTGAATGTGAACACGAATCGAAATTTTGTGTGGAATTTAGTAATAAACATAATTTTGTATGATAAAAATAGTTCTTAGAATATTATTAACGATGCCATAGCTTGTGCGACTGAAAAAATGTTATTTTTTTACTTGGATAACTCGAAATGTAGGTAAAATTATGTAACCTACCCTACCTACTTTTAAGGTAATATCTTACAAATATCTTATTGTTTTCATTTTATGAAGTAATTACATTATCTATTATTGGAACGAAGTTCCTTATCGCGCGTTGTGAAAGGGGGCTAGACGGAAAAAAATTCTTACGAAAAGTTGTCACAACACTTTTTGCTAGAGTTGTGCGGCGTGCGGCGTGCGCGTGGTTCTCTGTCTGTCTCTCTCTAACTTGCTCTAACTTAACACTTCGTTCCATCCAGATGTCCCTTGACATCGCTCAAGTTTTTTTCTTTAAGCTCCTTCTTATTTATTTTGAGTGGTATTTATAATTTTTTGTAAACAATTGTATCACGCTTATTTTTTATTTAGTTATTGTGATTGTAAAAAATAAAACCTCTTATTACATAGACCTAATCGTTTATTCTATTAAAATCATCAAAATTATGGAATATGTAAGTCAAGATAAATTTTTATTAATTTGAATAGGTATTTATATAATACTAGCGGTCCGCCCCGGCTTCGCCCGTGGTACATATTTACGTTTTCTCTACATAAAAACCATCCTCGTACTTCAAGGAATATAATAAAAAAAGAATAATCGAAATCGGTTCAGCCGTTCTCGAGTTATGCGCTTACCAACACATTTTGCGATTCATTTTTATATACAGGGTGTCCCAAAAAGTAGTGATGAACGGAAGCGGACCTAGAGGGCTATCCGAATCACCCCCATGTATGTTATGCGATTTTTCGTATTTTCGGAGTTATGACGTTTTTTTCAATTTTTCATCTATCGCTGAGTACGATGAGATTTTTATTTATGGTGACGTGAATTATTGCGCTAGATGCTTGATTTTTTTTTGTGTGCTAAGCTGAAAGATAGGCCAATTCAGTATGGTAACATTTACTATCGTTAGATCTTCGAATGGAATAAAAAAAAAGAATTTAATGCCAAGAAAGATAAAATTACCCAGTACGTTCACAACTTCAAGGGCCCATAAAAAATAAAATCACATAAAAAAAGTTTTCCATTTGGCCTTTAAAAACTTGCTCTATCTATCAGGTAGCTACCCTAAAAATTTCATTTTATTATTCAGAAGGTTTCAATCGAAAAATTTTAATCTAAATGTGGTAAGTGCAAAAATTTTATTAACATGATGATCATTAAAACCAAATTAAAACCAATAAATAGGTGTTTAATTACCAGAAATTTTTAAAATAACCCCGCTGTTGCTCAATGCAAGTGCGACATCACCGTAAAAAGTTGTCTTTTAAATGTCTGAATGCCCTTTTATCATTTTTAATGGTTACTTCAGCTACTATGAATTTTCGGGTTATTTCGTCCAAATTGTGGCATTCTCTCAAGTAGCCGTGGTCTTTTTAGTATCCTCATTGAAACAAATCAATGGGGTTTAGGTCGAGGGACCTGTGAGGGGCAGGCGTCACCGGCGCATGCGCAGGCTGCAACGACCAATCCATCTTTCAGGGTATCTTTGCCCTTTAGCCTGGCTTCCACGGTCCCCGATACATAAACTCTATCGATTTTTTTCCGTGGGGATACTACAAAGACTAGAGACTGCCACAATATGGACGAAATAACCCGGAAATTCACAGTAGCAAAAGAAACCACTAAAATGATAAAAGGGCATTCATACATTTAAAAGACAACTTTTTACGGTGATGTCGCACTTGCACTGGGCAACAGCGGGGTCATTTTAAAAATTTATGGTAATTAAACACCTTGTTATTGGTTTTAATTTGTTTTTATTAATCATCATGTTAATTCAATTTGTGCACTTACCACATTTAGATTTCAATTTTTCGATTGAAGCCTTCTGAATAATAAAATGAAATTTTCAGGGTAGCTACCTGATAGATAGAGCAAGTTTTTAAAAGCCAAACGGAAAACTTTTTTTATGTGATTTTATTTTTTTACGGGCCCTTGAAGTGGTGAGCATACTGGGTAATTTTATCTTTCTTGGCATTTAATTCTTTTTTTATTCCATTCAAATATCTAACGATAGTAAATGTTACCATACTGAATTGGCCTATCTTTCAGCTTAGCAAACAAAAAAAAATCAAGCATCTAGCGCAATAATTGACGTCACCATGAGTGAAAATATCATCGTACTCGGCGATAAGTGAAAAATTGAAAAAAACGTCATAACTCCAAAAATACGAAAAATCGCATAACATACATGGGGGTGATTCGGATAGCCCTCTAGGTCCTCTACCTCCCAGCTTCCGTTCATCACTACTTTTTGGGACACCCTGTATAAGATAACTAACTAGGTACCTACCTTAATATAGAATTACTTAAATGAATATTTTTATGTTTTTAATCGCAAAAGGAAAACCATTTTGTTATTGTAATTAAACGCATAAGTCCATGAATAATTAATTTTATAAGAAATATATGCTGTTAAGTTATTTAAAATTATTATTGAAAATATTAATAAAAATGTTATTTATAATGATTGTACGAATTTATAGTTTGTAAATGTAAGATAATTAGATAAACATAGTATACCTACTTAAGTTTACCTACATAGTTTTAAGACAAGTTTTGAAATACACA
>CAJQZN010039395.1:0-21942 GCA_907164685.1 Colias eurytheme | reverse complement strand
TTTATTTATTTATTTATTCAAATTAAATACACACAACAGGCTACGATCTTGCCGGGTCCATAGGCGCCACATCAATTTTACGAGCAGATCGCAACCCAACAAAATGTGTACAATTACAATACTACAATGGGATACAGCTTAAAGTTATCTAAAGCGTATTACAATAAATTCATATTTAAAAATTCGATAATTCAATATTACATATAAAAGAAAGACAATAAAAATAATGGTTACATTACACAATACATTAACAACAAAACTAGGACATCATTTCAAGATTCGACAGACATGTTCTTTGAATATGTTTATTCGATGATCAAATATATCAAAATCGGGGAATCTTGTGGATAAATCATTGTACAAACGGCAGAAACGAGATATGGGGTTATAAAAGGAGGTATATTATAATATTATATTAGTATAGAAAGTATGTATGATGTATAAACTATATAATATTATAATCTTTTAAATGTTTTTTCAGGGTATTCTCGCCTACGATTTAACAAACAGTTCAGCATCAGCGAACGTGACGCAGGGTGGTATTGGCTACACCTATGTGACGTTACGGATGAAGAGCGACAGAGGACGGGAGATTAAATACGATGTTTTTATTTATGGATGATTAATAAATATGTATTTTAAATTGGAAGTTTTATTGATTTTCAATAATTATAATTAAAATGTTTGTTTTAGGACAAATAATGTTCCAGGCGTAACAGACATTATTAAATAATTTATCAGTTTAGTACCATTTTGTTTGTAATAATTGCAATATATTTTGTTTCGGAATTATGAATTTACAAAAATAAAAGATACCATCAAACAAGTAGGGTATCGATTTAAAATAGTTACATCAAGTTAATAAAACGTTTTTAAATCGATATTATTTGTAAGGAGGCAAAAATCGTCAGTTTTAAAACAAATTGTATCTACCTATATAACATTATTTTGTTTTTATTTTATCAAACTGTACCGTCGCTATTAATATGTAAATTATTTGGAACTTGTATTTTATCATCACGAAAACGTCGCCATTTTAATTAATTTGTAAGTACTTTAATGGAACGAGTAAAATTAAAATAATTTTGCTGCACTAAAAATATAAAAAAAAAAATAAGACAACAAAATATTATAATTATTAGTTTTAAATAGACTTTCAAAGACTGATCAAGTTGTGAAAGTCCGTTTTATTACATCATACATAATATGCATGTAATAGTTTGTTCTGTAACGGGGTTCAAACCCAGGACAACTCGACTTTCACGAATTATCCGAATTATTGTATCTAGAAAACATTTGCATACGAATTTGTAATATTTTTACACCGGAATTCTAAAAATAAACGAGTCGCAAAAACTAACTTCAGATAGCATGTGACAGACGGACAGACGTTGTGCTGTGTGCATCGCGGTCACACTGTATTGTAATTTTATTTTATTTAGTTTTATATTGGAATACTTCTACAATCTACATAAAAAAATTAGTTCATGAAATTACGAGTAATATCAATTTATCTATGATTCTATTTAAAAACTGGTAATATAGAATTTCCTAAGTCAAGGGAGTCACTTTAAATTTTAACTTACGCTACCTACCTATTCGGTTTATTACTTCCGTCTTGATTCATATCTGAAAAATAAACATTGAAAATTATCCATACTTTAATAAAACACGATACCTATGTACGAAATATTTCACTATATTTTTTTTTTCATTTTCAAATAAGGAAAGTACATAGATCATCCAATATTCTATTACGGATTACCGTCTTCATCAGCTAAAATTAACATAACACCCATATTAGCAGAAGCCATAGCCTCTAAAACGCAAAATCACTCAACCCGGATTATTAAGAATCCGCTATAATATCCGTGATTACTATGAAGTGTTCAATTTTATGAAACCTTAAAATATTCGCGCCTCGAATGCCTCGGAATGGCTACAATTCGATATATTAGATTTCCCCTCTCACCTCTATACCTTGCACGTGAGATACATCTTTTAGCGTGAAATACATTGATTCTGTAAATCTAATAAATACTATTTTGGGATGGATATTTTCTGAGTTTAAGCCACTCTCGGATTTAGTCTATATTGAACATATTCTATTCATCAAATATGAGAATAATGATTTAGTTGTTTTTTAACGAATTTAACCAAAAGAATAAAACAAGCAGCTACACCTTGACAGCAGCTTTTCATCATACTCCGTATTTTATGGTTAAAAAGTTTTTTTAAAATGTAGTTACGAGTATGTAGAGTTTCATAGAAAATAATCAAATGTTGGCTTCCGATTGCCTGGGAGATATCGCTTCTTAAGACGAACCGATTTCGTTTGTATGTTTGGTTTTTCCATCATATGTGCTGTTTTCTCTTGTTTGTTCAAGTTTCATTATTTTTGAATTTGAATAAAATAACGATGATTTAAAAAATTAAATATAATATTTAGAGCCTTTTAGCTATTACGTTACGGTGTGAATGTGGTCAGCCTGTCATTTTGCGGACGAACGCAGTGTCGCCTCAGGAGCTTCCGGAATAGAATCTATTTTTAGAATTGTTTGGAACTGTGTGGTATGTCCATGGTTTTGTTGTTCTGTACGGTGTGATAGGAGGCTAATTATAACTTTCTGAGACTGTTAAAATGTTTAGTTGGTTTTTGATACTGGTACCTACTTACTTTACTCATACAGGTATGAGGGAAATACTAAATATTATAAAATTAATTTGTGTACTTAATTATGAACTATCTATTAATAATTACTACCATACAAATGCGAAAGTGATCAATTCCGGTATTGCTCATCGTGTTTTTAAAACTTAATCAATAAATGATGCAATATTTCCATGCATAAAATATAGTATCTATAGATTTTATTATAATACTAGCGGTCCTCCCCGACTTCGCCCGTGGTACCTACATGTTTACGTACTTCAAGGAATAGATTCCGCAGTGCACGCGATGACAGAATTTTTATTAAGGGTTTTTTACACCTTGGGTTACATCATTGCATTTTTGGTAAGGATCTCTATTTTTTTTTGAAAATGCAATATAGCCTATGTTGCTCAGTGAAAATGCAGCTTTCTGAAAAGAAAGAAAGAAAGAATGTGAAAGAATTTTTGAAATCGGTCCAGTAGTTTATGCGTGAAAACCATACATACATAATTGCTTTCCTCTTTATAATCTTCTTAATATACATTTAAAATCTCGTGTCACAATGTTTGTCCTCCATGGACTCCTAAACCACTTAACCGATTATAATAAAATTCGCACACCATGTGCCAACCATGTGATCCAACTTGAGAGATAGGATAGTTTAAACATGTAGGTACCACGGGCGAAGCCGGGGCGGACCGCTAGTATTAGTATAGAAAAATCAAACAAAAGCAGCTTAAATCCATCAAAGTACAGGAATAAAGCACTCAAATTATGTTTGTACATAGTTTAAACCATACTGAAGCGGTATCGCAACTAACATAAATTAGCTCCGAAACTTTAAATTGACTTCGCTATTGTAGCCACGCGGCTTATCGTATGATAAATACATGTGATAGAATCTGTGTGAACTAACTAGTTTTAGAGAAGTTTTTGCATGAGAATAGTGGTTTAGGAGATACGGAATGATAAACTAATAAGCATTGACAGAAGTATTATGTGATTTGGTTGTCTATTTTATATTATTGTTAAACTACCCTCGCATTTTGAATTTTGAAATAGATTTTGAACCATGTAGATATAAAACCATGTAGATATAAAACATTAGACGTTGAAGTAAGATTTATCTTAAGAAAAATAGCTATTTTCAGGAGTCTGTGCTCCTTAGATCTATTTCTACAGAGCAAAGACTTTACTTTTGTTAATAACATAATTATAAGTAACTAGGTAGATAGAAAGTTTTACATTTTAATATCGTTTCAATAATACAAAGAATAGTAACAACATAATTTAATAACTTTCAGGAATATATAGATCACAAGGGACAATAATATATTGTGATGGTTGTATGGAGGTTTATATCAAGTAACATCCATACTAATATTATAAATGCGAAAGTAACTCTGTCTGTCTGTCTGTTACTCAATCACGCCTTAACTACTGAACCAATTTGCATGAAATTTGGTATGGAGATATTTTGATACCCGAGAAAGGACATAGGCTACTTTTTATCCAGGGAAATAGGATAGGTTTTATCCTGGAAATCCCACGGGAACGGGAACTATGCGGGTTTTTCTTTGACTGCGCGGGCGAAGCTGCGGGTGGAAAGCTAGTTGTTTATAAACTTCCGTATACAATATACATACAGTAGTTGTGAATACTTTGTAAGGTTTGATTTTTTGTTGATAGGACAGATAACAGAACAAACTTGTATTGGAAACTACTTTCCTATATGTATATTAATTAGTAATTACTACCTAGTTCACAGTTTGACCGCCTCCTTGGTACAGTGGTTGACGCGTAAGCGTAGCACCGAGGGGTCCTGGGTTCGATTCCCGGTGGAGATGAAGAAAAAAAATGTCTTGGTCTGGTAGGACACAGAAGGCTGATCACCTACTTGTCCCTAAAGGAAATCGATCAGTGAAACAGATGTATAATGCATCTGCCCCTTACCCCACTAGGGGACATGGGACTTCACACACACCCAGTTCAAACTATCCCGGCTTCACCCGGTTGATACCTATGGGATAATAAATATAACCTGTATTGCTCGGTAAATACTACTGAACCGATTACAATGAAATTTAACACACATATAGAGAGATAACTTGGATTAACAATAGTTTTATCAAGGAAATCCCACGGGAACGCGAACTATGTGGGTTTTTCTTAGTGAACGCGATCGAAGCCGCGGGCAGAAAGCTAGTGGTAAAATAATAATTTTTAAGAGCGGTTATGTAGTTCTGATTAAAATTGTAACAAATAAACAAAAAATCTTACATCTTGCATTTTCTATAGAGATCAATATGCCGTACCACAGGTACCTCCCTAAATTATGGCCACATAGAGCTTCCGAATTTCCAGCAAGATATTGCTCTTTGACGCCTTTTAATTTAGGTCTTCTTTTTGGATCAATCTATTAGTCTACAGGCTGTATGTCCGCCTCCTTGGTACAGTGGTTGACGCGTGAGAGTAGAATCGAGGGGTTCTGGGTTCGATTCCCAGTGGAGACGAAGGAAAAAAACTGTCTCGGTCTGGCAGGACACAGAAGGCTGATCACCTACTTGTCCCTTAAGGAAATGGATCAGTGAAACAGATGTATGCATAATGCATCTGCCCCTTACCCCACTAGGGGACTTCACAAACACACGCACTTTCACACAGGTTGTATGTCCAATAAAATTGTGAATATTCAATCAAAAACAAAACCCAGGGTACATAAAACTATATTTAAACCAGACCAATTTCAAGTGGAATTAACAAAAACAATTACAGTGTAACAAGAAGAACATTAGATGGCTATCAAGCGTAACGTGCCAAATTTCTTGCTAGCTTTTAACTTAATTTTCTAGTAATGGCGGGAAGATTTGCTTTTTGGCGCGTAAGATTCTGTTTCTAGAAATTTATTGCTCGCAGCGGTCACTGAATAGTTTTATGTTTTTTGGTTTTGTTCTGAGAGATGTATGTCTCACCATTATGGCATTAAAACAGTATCTATGCTTAAGTTTTGCTCTCTCGAAATTAATGCACAGTTATCTATGTAAAGGATTCAAATTACAATATTTGATTTTTTTTTCGAAATTGTCTGGTATTAGTTAAAACGGTTGAATAAATCTGATGAATGAAAATACAATTTTATTGACTTAACTTTATCAGAGGAACAAGCATGCATAAAAAAAGTTAAATATATTTAATTGCTTTCATTACAGACCTTAAATAGAACCTAATCTAACAATCCAATCTAAATACATAGGTATCAAATCAGATGTATAGGTACCTACATATAATGTAACAACACAAAACATCACGTTCTTACATTTCAATTTCGAAATGAAAACAGAAGCAATCCGTGAATACCCATGGAATACGCTAAGCATTTAAACATTTCCAACAAAACCCATTATTTGAGTCACACAATATCCGATGTAAGTTAACAATTTCTTGTATTAATTTTCACAGTTTACTTTGCGATTCGGGATTTACTTTGAAAATTGCCAAGTTGGACAATGTATTTGCCTCTGAAGAATTCCCCTAATCTTTCCATTGTGTTACTTGCCAACTCCGATTGGATTAACTTTGGACGCTTTAGAACGTCTGTTAATTTCAGATAACTCAAAGTTTGCCAGTTGATTGTTTCTTGATGGAGAATCCGCGGAGAATTTATTACAGTTGTCATGTTTACTACTTATCTTATAGATTTAGGCAGTGGATTCACTCTTCATACAAAAATTTATAAAACAGAAACTTCCGTATCTTGCTTCTTCCTTATCTATCCGTATAAATAAATCGTTTCTTTGCAAGTAAACATGGTATACAAGTGTTAAAATACATTATTACAGCATGTTTAGCTGTTCACATAATATGTAAAGACGTGGGTTAATTCAGATTATGAATGATGTTTAATACTACATACAATTAATTTAATAAACACGTGTGCGCGTGGTTCTCGTATTAAAAAAAATTGCTAAAATAAATCTCGATCCAATCCTTGCTGTGGGATAGACTAACAAACATTTATCCACGCTGATTTTATACTGTAAATAAAACCTTAATTTTACCTTTTTTGTAACTTGTTGAATGTGAATGTGAATCCCTTCCTCTCTTGGATCGATTCACGACAGTCGTGTTTTTTGTTGCTGGATATTATTGTAAATTAAATTCATTTTAACATAAAAATTACGCCGATAATAATAGGATAGCAGCAAGCGATAGGAGATTCAAACGCGCTGTACTACGTTCATAAACTGAACTCTTTGCGGATCCTAGTCTCCTGGTACTTCACAAGAAATATCGTGAGTAAAACTTTAAATACGCTATCCCTCTCACACTCAGCACCTTGTACCGCTACTGAGTCATCATCGGATTTCATTCACCGCTTGACAACGATCTATCGAACGCGCATGCGTAAAGCCCGCCATCCTACTGTCAAGAAGTTATTCATACGTCTTTTTATATCTACCCTCTATAAAAAAAATGCATCGATCACCACCGTCAAGTTTTAGAACATTATCTGACTCACAACTATGCACTACGGCAGGCGATGATGATAGTAATGTAACTTTTAGAAGCGAGAAAAGGCGTAGATTATCGGGCGACAAGTCTGATGAAATGTTAAATTTTAAAACCGAGATGCGAGATATGCTTACGAAATTATTCTCCGACTTATCTGATAGGCAGAATAGTCGCTTGGAGGCTATTGAAAAGCGTATTTCTTTAATGGACACCAAAATGACTAATGTCCAGCGCACAAATAAAGACATAGAAACGTCGTTGAATTTTACGAACGAACAAATAAATGAACTACAGTCGAAAATTGAATCAATAAAAAGTGAATTTAAAAATGTCAACTTCAAAATTAGTTTATTAGAGGAAAATGTAGATTTACTGCAGAGAATTTCACGTAAAACTAGTTTAGAAATACGTAAACTACCCAAACAGATAAATGAAAAGAAAAAAGATTTGTTCCGGCTGGCATCCAATTTGTTATGTTATCTTGGACTAGAGGACGAACAAAAGAATATACGTGACGCCTTTCGTCTGCCGAGCAAGAAAGACTCCACTGACTCAACCATGATTGTTGAATTTTCTAATACATTAACTAGAAACACTGTTATAGACGCCATCAAGAAATTTAATAGAAATAACCCATCACAAAAATTAAACAGCAATAATTTGGGCATTAAAGGTCAATCAAAACCATTGTACATCTCCGAATATCTTACCCCTAAAGACAGACGACTGTTTTACCTAGCAAGGGAATTCGCAAAGACAGAGGAATATCTATTTTGTTGGATGAGCAATGACAGGGTCTACCTCCGGAAGAAGGAAGGGGCATCGTATATTCTGATTAAAAGCGAAGATCAATTGAATCAACTAAAACTAAAAAAGTGACTAGATGTTAAGCTAAAATTATTTTTAATTTTTTTCTTATATTATTTTATAATACTTTTAATTAATATAATGTTAAAATACTCATTCCTACAAATATACTCAAGTTACATATCTTACAACAATTATTACAAAATTTACACACTCAAATCAAAGTACAATCTTTTAATTTGCATACAAATAAAAACATCCTTACATATACATCATATATACACCTCAATTCACATCAAAACCCAATATACACAATTAACCAAAGTATCAAAAATGACCTATCAGAAGCCTTCTAATTATATAGATATAATTTATGCGTTAGAAATATGTGTTTTCTCTAAATTAAACTTACAAACTATATGCGTAAAAATGGGATCATATGCCTATAACACTTTAACCTTAACATATTATAAAAATTATGGATAATGTCTTATTAAATAAAATATCGGTTGAACTAGACAACTACTCCAAGACACAATCGTTCACATGCAATCCCGATGAGTCACACCTTTATCTGACAAACAAAGATACTACAAACTTCATTATTACTTTAAATATAAGAAGTGTTTATAAAAATTTTAATGAATTTGAACTATTTTTGAACCGGTGTAACTTGGAACCGATGTTTATTACTCTAACGGAATGCTGGTTGGATAAATACAAAATACCTCCTATACTGAATAACTACAATTCTTTTTGGACTAAAAAAACCCGTAACCAAAATGATGGTATTGTTGTGTACTGTTTAAATCATTTGATTTGTAATGTGGACGAGATGGAATTGTTAGATGGTACATGCCTGATTGTTACGTACAGTAATACCGCAATTATATCAATTTACCGTTCTCCTTCTATAAAATGTATAAATAATTTTCTACTTTCTCTTGAAAATATATTAATTAAGCTTAATAAATTCAAAAATATCTATATTGTTGGAGATATAAACATCGATATTAAACCAGAGAATAATGACCCTAACAGCTCACCTTATCTTGATTTTTTACACGGTCAAGGATTTTTACCCGCTCATTTACTTCCTACAAGGGAAATGAATTGTCTTGACCATATTTTTATGAAATCGGATTATACTGGCACATCTCTCGTCTTTAACACATTTATCACCGACCATAAAGTTGTATTTCTTAACCTAAATTTTAAATCAAATATCAGTATAAATAAAAACATACATAAAATTAACTATGAAGGTGCCATTAGTCATTTGTATAATACAGACCTCAGTAAAATTCTCGATATAAAAAATCCCCATTTAGCTGCTGAATATCTCACTACTGCAATCATGAACTCCTTAAAAATAAATACCAAAATTATTTCTCTTTCTCGCAGTCAGAAAATTATTAAACCTTGGATAACTATTGGAATGTTACGATGTATACGTACGCGAGACCGCATGCATTTAAAATTAAAAAAGCAGCCTAATAACATGACCCTAAAATTAACATATTTAAGATATCGAAATTTTTGTAATAAAACTTTAAAAAATTTGAAATTAGCATATGAGAGATCGGAATTCTCAAAAGCAAGCAACAACAATAAGTTAATATGGAACAAATTAAAAGAGATAACTAATTGCAAACAAACGAAAACACCTCCGATTGATTTACTCTCGTGCAACAGTGATCCTAAAATTTCTATTAATAAAGTTAATCACTTCTTTGGTTCGGTTGGGAAAAATCTAGCTGCTAATATTAAACTAAATTCTAATAATAATTCTGGTACTAATTTTCTTGAAAATCAGCAAACTAATCAATCAACATCTATGGTTCTCTTGGAAACAAATGACTTGGAAATCGATGGTATTATAAGTAATTTAAAAGATAGTAGTGCATGTGGTTGGGATGGTATCCCAACCAAGTTCATTAAAAAGGCGAAACACATAATAATTCCTTATTTAACTAATATATTCAATTCATGTATAGCTAAAGGCATATTTCCTAATGTTTTCAAGAAGTCGCTTATTCATCCTGTTTATAAGAGTGGGGACAGAAAAGATGCTAATAATTATAGACCTATCTCTGTGCTCCCTGTCCTTTCGAAAATATTAGAAAAAATTCTTAATAAACAACTTGTTAACTTCTTGGAGAAATATAATCTACTCTCAAACTTCCAATTTGGTTTTCGAAAGGGCAGGTGCACAGAAGATGCAGTTAATCACTTGGTTAATCAAATAGGTAATCATGTCGATAAAAAACAAAAGGTCCTAGGTATCTTTTTAGACTTAAAAAAAGCATTCGACACAGTTTCTGTTCCGATACTTTTGGAGAGGATGGAAAGGTATGGTATTCGTGATGTTCCGTTAAAAATTTTTAAAAACTACCTCGAAAATAGATTTCAGTGTGTTAAAATAAATGATCATCTTAGTGATGACTGTCCTATGTTATTCGGTGTACCGCAGGGAAGTGTGCTCGGCCCAACTCTCTTCTTAATATATATAAACTCTCTCTGTAACTTAAATCTTGCCAATGGCTCAATTATTAGTTTTGCAGATGATACTTCACTTATCTTTCATGGAGAGAGTTGGGCTGAGGCGTGCCTCCACGCGGAGAACGGCATTAGAACTGTTTCAAATTGGTTGCGAAATAGTCTACTCACCTTAAATCTGGAAAAAACTAATTTTATTGCGTTTAGTCCCACTAATTCTTCTCAACCACCTAATGATTTTATATTAAAAGTTCACAACTGTGATACATTCAATTCGAATATATTATGCAATTGTTCTGCTATAAAAATGGTTCCACACATTAAATACCTAGGAGTCATAATCGATAACCTTTGTAAATGGAAGCAACATATTGAACTTATAACCACTAGAGTTCGGAAACTGTCGTGGATTTTTAAAAGACTTAGGGTATTACTGGAACACAATATCATATTTATGGTTTACAAAGCTCTTTGCCACTCAATTATCCAATATTGCATTTCGGTATGGGGTGGCACTTTCAAAACGTCGTTAATAATTCTAGAGAGAGCACAAAGAGGCATTCTCAAGGTCATTCTTCATAAACCTTTTAGATATCCAACTGACCAGCTGTATAGGGAAGCTAAAATTCTGAATGTAAGGCAGACATATATATTGCAAATAACACTTAGACAACATAAAATAACACCTCTTTGTGCTGTCTCTTCTGGTAAGAGAAGAAATGACCTGGTATGCTCTAACCTTATTCCGCGTACTGGTTTCCTTCGTCGCCAATCTTCATACATGAGTATATTTTTGTATAAAAAGGTCAATAAAAGCCTTTCTATACACAGTCTTACCTTAGTAAAATGTAAAAAGAAGGTTACAGAGTGGTTGCTGACCCAGAATTATTCAGATACTGAACAATACATAGTTCAAATAAAAATTTAGCAAACCTCTATCTATGGCCACTACATCCACTCACGCGCTAACACACTCATACACACATACATTCACACACACACACACACACTCATACATACACACACGCTCACACATGCATACAAACACGCGCACTCATTCAAACACGCACGCACAACATATGAGTATATCTACTAAACTTGAGTAAAAAATGTATAATTTAAATTTTATTTTGTATAATTTTGTATAAAAATAGCTAAATTACCTAAATCATTATTTAAGTTAATATTATGCTATAGTTCTGTTATTATTGTGTCATTAAGGAAGGTGGACCCCAAAATACAGGCTGTCCTAGTTTGGGGTCCAAATGTTACATGTTTGTACCTAACCCACAAATTGATCAATAAATGATTTTTATTTTATTATTTTATTTATTTATAATGATTTTTTATAGAACGATCCCTTTTGAACTTTTGTTTGAAAGGTCAGTTCATTCTCTCAGAGATATCGTTAAGGAATTTAACGTATCATCATTTTCGTAAGGCTAGTCTGGTATAATTATCTTCAGGAGCTTATTTTAAGTTAATTAAAGTTGCGGAAAATGTAGATAATTATCACTTAGTAACCCAATTATTTTATACTGTATACTTATGATCATCATGACTAAGAGTACCTATTTATTGCAATTTTGCATTTGCATTGGCATTTATTAATAGTTTCCTTAGTGTAAACAGAAGACAGTACTTCTTTAAAACTAAAATGGTTACACTTACTTTTTATTATGACAATATGGTACCTAGTACTTTTTGTTGGATATTAGTTATGAACAAAATGAAAAAGGCGTAGATTATACCTGCTGAGTTTCATAAAGAAAGGAGTAAAATTCCCTCTTTAATTTTAAAATCATTAAACATGTTCTCAATAACACATACCAGAAAATGAATAGAAATAATATTCGCCATGGCACAACATAAAAATAACAGTAAAAACAAAATGGAGTGGCAAGATACGGAAGTTTCTGTAATTTTTAACGTAATTAAAACTGTTATTGCACCAGAGACCTTTCGCTTCTCTTAGTACTTATTACATTAGGTACGCCATGGTGCCTTCACTAATTTCTGGCATGAAGATGATTTTCTCTTTATTATTTAATTGAATATATTTTGTGATTATAAAGCTGAAGAGTTTGTTTGAACGTGCTAATCTCAGGAACTACTGGTTCGATTTAAAAAATCTTTCGGTGTTAGATAGCCTATTTATCGAGGAAGGCTATAGGCTATATTATCACGCTAAGGGAGCGGAGCAATGCGGGTAAAACCGCGGGGCAGAGCTAGTAAAATATATTTTGTAATTAACGCATTACAAAATATCGTTATGTTGAGGATAATCTAAATATCATTAAAAAGCTTGAGGAACAATATTATGATCTATAATTAACTGACAAATAACATTATTATTTAAAGTTATCTGTGTCAAAAGTATTCGAACAAAAACTAATATATCATAGCGCAAATAAAAAAATATCTCTTATATTTTACACAAATATCGAGTTACACCGTTCTCATGAGTCCGGGCTTATAAATATTAAATAATATCGCTCCTCTGAGATAATATGTGTTTACACAGATGTCAAATAATAAATTCTAGTCCGTAATATTTAATGAATTTAATGTTTGCATGTAAACGCATGTTAAAGGGATACCTAGTTAAGTTGTTACTATGTCAATAATTATTAATTGGACTTTATTAAAATCCATACTAATATTATAAATATAATGTAGTTAGTTAGTTTTGGTTTTATCTGCGATAAACCACTTTTATCGTGACAAAATCAAACGTTTATCTCGAGAAAAAAAGAGCGCCAAAAGTGGTTTATCGCAGATAAAACCAAAACTAAAAGTAATTACACAAAATGCTCCGACAAATATCTTGCAAATATTTTAATATAATTGTTTATGAAAAAAAAAAATAATAAGTATTACCATGTCAAGTAGAAAACGTAAAAGTGTGAAAATTAGAGCTAAATTGGTGATTTTTTTTTATCGAGTAAATTTTAATATTTTATGTTTTTGATTAAACAGAATCGTTGAACATATCATCTAGTTTGATATATATTTTATTTTTTAGATTTGGTCTTGCATATTACACGTATCATCTAATAGAAGATTGGTTATTTTGCTTTATGCGCCCCCTTAAATCGAGCGGAGAATCGGTCTCAGGCGTTTGGTATAATATCATTTAGTTGTAGTATTATACAACAATAAATTATTGTTGATTCAAAAGTGCTTTTTAAGCTAGCTTTTGATGCCTAGTCGAAATGTTTGAATTATAGATAATCCTAATGTAGGTATTAATTTCATTTCAATATTCAGAAATTTCAATTATTATTCATAAGCATTGGTTAAAATGATTTGCGAAGCTCTTGATCACGAATTAACTCGCATATTTGGCAGCAAACTGATTAATTCAGCTGTTTAATTAAAAGTCTAGGCTCTTGATTAAACAGCGCCGTTTTTTTTGATTTGATATGCCGTCGCGTTGGTATAAAGAGTATAATATTATGTATATTTTACATGAAAAAGAAAATTAAAATGTGATAATTCTACTCTATGCGGGTTTTTTATTCCTTCCTACTTAATAGGGCAGTTTCGAAGTAAGTAAAAGAAAGTTATATAAATCTTTAAAATCAAAATATAATGTTTAAAATATGAGTGTAATAAAAAGGAGTTCTTTTTTATTAATGCAATGTATCGAAGATCGCGCAGAATAAAAGCAATATTGTTTTTGTCTAGACACAATAATTTGATGAGGTCTTAAGAGTGTTTGGAAATTCCGTGCGACCTATCGAATGTTCGATTTGGTATTTTATTCGTATGTGTTTAATGTTTTATCAAATTGTATAATACGTTAATTCTATTTTTATGAAAGGTATCTAGGGCTGGTAAAGGATCATAGAAGACTTTCATCAATGTTGTACCATTCTATTGTAGGAATATTACTTTAAATAAACCATTTATGATAGTTGAAGCAAAACATTACCCATCTCGTAACGTACCTTTTTTTATAGTGGGGAAATCTTCCAAAGATACCCACTGCCCCCGGGGAAGGAGCCGTGGGTTATGTCGGATTCTTACCGACTAAAACCCCACTGTGTTCCGTCGAGCCGCTTTAATGATGGGGCCACGGGTATTATCTCGTTACGTACCTAAGTTACCAGCATACTGCATATTCTACAACAGCTATTATTTCTACGATATGTCAGCATCATCATGATGTTTACCTTCAATTCGAGAAATGGTGATGGGAATAATATGTCAAATTGAAAATTCTAGTTGTTGATCGATCAGGAATTCAAAAACCCTGAAATTTTTAAACTGAAGCGTATTTGACTGAATTAAATTAGTTAAGATCAATTTGTTTTGCCCATTATTTTAATTACAACCAGTTATTTGAGTAGGTATAAAATATACATTTTAGCTGAATCGTAAATTTGACTTAGTTACAAAAGTCGCCATTTGCTTGACGGTTTCATAAAAATTTAAAAAGGTCGTGTCACTTCCCCGACTCACCCCATCTAATTTGAACAAAACTGAATTGCCGAGCGAGGCTCAATTATAAAACATTTTTAATTATTCGTAAAATAATTTCAAGTTACGCTCGAAAAATTCGATGAAGTTTTTATATCGATGAGTCGATGTTTGCATTGCTTCGTTGGCGGGATTTGTGAAGAGAATGAAGGAAAGAAAATAGATTTATTTGTACCGAGGGAGATCGATTAATAGTAGTTTTAGCACATGGCTTCGTTTGCGTGCTACCTGAATGTAAGTTGAAGTTAAACAATAAACATAATATTGTATCTGTATATAAGTCACATCCAAATCATGTAGGATTTGCCTGAAACAGAAAGTGCAAGATAGCATAATTTAGTTGGAAAATAAAGAATAAATAATTATAAACAATAACATATACCTAAATATTCGTTTATGCAATTATTCATTGTAGTTGGTCTGTACCATGCGGGATTCAAGATATGTATTTCTTGGAAGCAGCAATCTGTGTAGAAAATAACCATATCAAATTTCTACGAATGCAGTGTAATAATCTAATGCTATAAAATAATGTAATCCTTTAAAATTAGGTTGTTTATTGGTTTATTATTTTCTAGCTAACCGCCCGCGGCTTCGCCCGCTTTGTCTAATACCTAATAAATTATATACTGAAACCTTCCTCTTGAATCATTCTATCTATTAAATAGCTCCGCATCAAAATCCGTTGCGTAGTTTCAAAGATTTAAGCATACAAAGGGACATAGGGACAGAGAAAGCGACTTTGTTTTATACTATGTAGTGAAGGTAAAACTGAAAAGCATTATTACATGAATAACATAAATTATAATAATTCTATATTTGCTATTAATAATAAGCCTGATACGTTCCAGTTCTTATTTGAATTAAATATTTTAAAAGTAGGAAATGGACGCATTTCCCGGAGAATTAAGAGCTAAGCTTCGTAAATTTATTTAGCAGTTACTCGAACTTAAGATAAAGGGAAATAATGCTAAAATGCTTTTGCAATTCCTATTTTACGTTCATTATTGTTTTCTTCTTTTTAATAAGGTCTTGATGTGTTAATTCTTAGCTCGTTAACATTTAATTTCATGTTTTTATAATTTAAAAAGCGACTATATGCCACGGTAGGTACGGTGAAAAGACGCGAATTCGAATCCTGTATCATGATATTTTTCTATTCTTTAAAATTATTCCAATATTTTATTCGTCTAATAATAATCAGGAACTTTAAAGTTTGCCCTGTTTTTCTTCTGTCGTATAGCTTGTAAGTACCTAACTAATTGTCGTATTAGTGACATCAGCGTGAACAAAGGTTTCGTGGTCCAGTCAGGTCCAGTCAATGAATTTCACAATTCACTTCAGCTATTGTTAATCTAAAGCTTATAGTATTGTCAATGATTACTTCGACTGGAAAATGAATACGGGAAGATGAAGCACCGCTGGTGGAAGGAGAAGCACGGTGGCGGCGCCTGCCAGGTACTGCTGCACTGCTGCACTGCTTCACTGCTTCACTACTAGCGGCTACTAGTCGACAATGTTCATTGTTCACGGGTTTTCATTTATTGAATTGTAATATACGGAATTCGCAAACTTTTCTTTAGAGCCAGCCAATGATAACGTAAAAATGTATAAAAAGGTTACCAACATAACATTCGATCTTCAAAAACGTCACTCGTCAAAGCAAGATGGAATTATCCAATTATTGCAAGCGGAAAAGAGATAACTGAAGTAAAATACTTCTGACTTACAAGCCACATTTGGTGTACCACTCCTAATCTATCTACCTTTTTTACTTATAAAACTATTGGAGCTAGCACTAAGGACTAAGGTCACTAAGGAGAGATGTTAATTTCGAGATAACGAAGACATGTAATTAATTAAGAGAATAGATAAAAGAAGAATATTTAAACGGAAGAATAATATTAATTAACTGAATTAACGAATAAAAAATTGCACAGGAAACTTACAGAGAAAACAAATAGCCCAGAAAATATCTAGTTACTCCGTGCACCATATTTTAACAAGTATTAAAATGAAGATCTTCACCTGCGTAAAACAAATAACAGTTATATATGTATCTTAAAATGCATCCAGTTGCAAGGCTTCATATAGAATTTCCCAAATCAAAAGCGTTGTAAAATATGTTTGCCGACTAAGGAACGCAGGTGAGAGCCTGAAACTAATGCGATGCTGTCTTGAATAAAGTGTACACCTCCACACGGTTTAAACGCATTAAAACCACGTAAAATACAAAGAAAACTCACCCATATTACCATGGTGTTAATACCAGAATCATGAAGCAAGAACTACAGCGCTCACTTGCTCTTTTTCACGACACGGTACATCTAAAGATAATATGTGACGTCGCACTAAATATAATTTTAAGCGAGACAATTGTCTAAAAGCGTGGTTAGATATTTAGACGTTGTATGTTCGGGGAGTTCATAGCTTGCTGTTTATAATATCTACCATGTAATTTGTTATGTAATACATGACCTATAATAAAGCCTGTTTAAAACCGTATATTGAAGAAAAAGAAACTGTTGAATTTGGGTAAAAACTTAAAGAATCATGAATAATATCAAAATTGGCTACTTCATCCATTAGTTTCTTATTCACAAACATACAACAATAAATTGTTTTAAACCTTTATATAGGTATGTAATACAAATAAAATAACTTATAATTTTCTCGCTTTACAGTTCCTCAGAATTATTATTGCCCGAATTTTTTAATTGTACTCAAATTATAAAAATTAACATAATTTGGTTGACGATACCAGGGAATGTTTTTAAATTTAAGACACAGGATATAAAGAATTTGCACGTTCTTGCGCTTTATCTACCCCCTAATTCAGACGCACATAATACCCTAAAAATATTTAATCAAGCTTTACGTAATCTTTATGATCGGCATCCGAATGACCTATTTCTTATTATTGGCGATTTTAACTTACCTTTTATTTTATGGTCGACTGACAACACGTATAAAATAAGCAAATATTGTAATTCTAATTTACTTGAATCTGCATTAGATCTGCTCGATATTATAAATTTAATGGGAGCTCGACAGTTTAACGTCACACAGAACCACTGTGGCAATACTCTCGATCTTGTCTTCTCGAATTTTTCTGTCGATTGCACGGCATGTTCCGATGCACTCGTAAATATAGATAAATTTCATAGCCCATTGTTTATTTGTGTACACGATATATGTTTTAAAAAATTGCGACCTGTGTTTTCTAAGCTGAGGAAATTTTATAGAGCAGACTATGATGCCATAAATTCTGAACTGAATAAAATAAACTGGTACGAGCTTCTAACAATAGGTTCTTTGGACGAATGCGTAGACATATTTTACAGCAAGATTAATACCCTCATCGATACGTTTGTCCCATGTATAAAGATATCTTCTCGACGCTATTACCCTAAGTGGTACACGCCGGCTCTTATTAATGCAATTAAAGAGAAATCTAAATTTCATAATCGATGGAAAATTTTCAAAAACCCTAATGACTACGCATCCTTCTCTCTACTTAGAAAGAGAGTTAAATACTTACAGGATGAATGTCATTCCAACTATTTATCTCGTTGTCAAGACAGCATCATTAAAGACCCAAAGCAATTTTGGACTTACATTAACAGCAAGCGTAATAACTCAAATTTACCATGCAATATGAATTATAATGGACGTGTTCTCACAAATGGTAGCGATATTTGTAATGCTTTCAACGAATATTTTCATAGCGTGTTTCAAAGGACTATCTCCTCCAGCGTAACGCCTAATGCCTATGAATCTGATGTAACTGACTGCTTACACACTATATCTTGTAATGAAGGAGAAATATTAAAACTACTTAAGGATTTAGATGTTAAGAAAGGCGCTGGTTCTGATGGTATACCAGCTATATTCGTCAAAAAATGTCAGTCTGGTCTTCTTTTGCCTTTAAAAATATTATTTAATCGTTCAGTCACCGAAGGAGTTTTTCCGAAACGTTGGAAGGAAGCCTTAATTGTACCGATCCATAAAAAGAATTCTAAAAAAGAAATAACTAACTATAGGGGTATTTCATTGCTTAACATATTCTCAAAATTGCTTGAAAAACTAGTGTATAAAAGTATTTACAAACATGCTCTGAATTATATTCCACATAATCAACACGGTTTTATAAAATCACGAAATGTCTTAACGAACTTATTGGATCTTACCCACTATCTCAACATCAATATGAGTGACAAAGTACAGGTTGATGTAATATATACAGACTTTGAGAAGGCATTTGACAGAGTAAATTACGATGTTCTAATAGGCAAGCTTTCAGACGTTAATATCAAAGGTAACCTACTAAGATGGATAGATTCTTACATAAGAAATCGTTGTCAAGCCGTTGTAGTTGGTGGTTATAGGTCTAACTTTGTAGATATCCCTTCAGGTGTGCCCCAGGGTTCGCACATGGGGCCTTTGCTGTACAATATATATCTTTATGATATAGATAAATGCTTTCATAGTTCTAAATTTCTTTTATATGCGGACGATAAAAAGATATTTACTAAAATAGCTAGCTTAGATGATTGTCTATCACTTCAAAACGACCTTAATAGATTAACAAACTACTATAACATAAATAAGATATCCGTTAATATTAATAAATGCCAAAAAATAACTTTCTCTAGAAATAAAAAAAATATTATAAATTTTGAATATTCAATCTGCAACGAAAAAATTCCTTCCACGAATACAGTAAGGGATTTGGGCGTGATACTGGATGAGAAACTCACGTACAACGATCACATTGACTACGTCACAAAAAAGGCTTTTGCTAATTTAGGGTTTGTTTTGCGCACAGCCGAACCTTTTGATGATATACGATGCTTAAAGGTCTTATATTTTGCATATGTTCGGAGTATCCTTGAGTTCGCATGTGTAATATGGCGACCAGTCTACAAATGTTATATCCATAGGCTAGAAAAGATACAAAAGATATTTTTTAAGAAATTAAATTTTAAATCTAAACATTTCCCTGATAGCTACGAGCAAGCTTGCCTACATTACAATATTAACGCACTATCGGATAGAAGAGATCTAATCGACGTAATGTTCTTGTTTGATATTTTAAATAATAAATTTGACTGTATCTCTATTTTGAATCCTTTAAATTTTCGGGTTCCAAGTCAAGGCACTCGTCAAAAAAATCTGTTCTTAGTGCCCTCAACATCTACAAACTATCTTAAAAATTCTCCATATTTCAGACTCCCTGAAGTATACAATAATAAATTTTGCTCAGCTGATATATTTAGTTTGTCACGTCCCAGATTTAAAAGTGCAATTCTTCAGATTATCAATAATTTCAATAAGTAACACACACACACACACACACACACACACACACACACACTCACTCACACATCCACTCATTCACTCACACAGTCACATTATTAGGCTCATTTTTATTTTTGTTTTTTCTCAACTTTAATGTTATTTTGTTGATGTTGCTTGTTTACTAGAAGTCACATTTATTTTTCATGTACGTTTTATGTTTCATCAAGAACAATTGTTGTACTTTTGTTAAAGAAAAAGAAAACAATTATTGTTCCCTTTTAGTTTACCTCTTGTTGTCACACAATTGGACTATTATTGGTGTGCCTTGTAATTGGCGTTTTTATATGTAATTTGTATAATTTATCTTAATAACAGCTGTAAGGTGCCTTTTATGAATAAAATAAAATAAAAAAATAAAATAAAATAATATCTATATTTTTTCTTACTTGAAATTATAATCTACCTATTCCAAATCTCATGCAGATACGTTCAGCTTCACACGCTTTCAAAGCAGTTCACACAAATGAGTGGAATCTATTTAAATTTTTACATATTATTAGGACTAGAAGGGTATGTATTTTTCCTGATTACGCCATTTAAAATTAATATTTATCTTAACTCATGTATGTTCAATTGTAATTTGTAAAGTGTATATTTGTTGTATCTCCTTATATGAAGATATTAGATAAAGTAACATGTAAAAGTTATATTATCTTTCATCAGAAAGCCTGAAATTTATCGTCATATTTAAATCAAACTATATCCATACTAAACTTTAATTGGTGTGGAATTATGAATGATGAGGGCAAAATCAATTTACCAAGTTAATTTATTAATATTCTGTATCGAAGTTTAATCGATTTCTATTCGTTTGTTTTTAAGCTATTGCATAGCTTTTATCTCAGACTTTGAGCGCGCGACGACCGAATGTAAAAATTCCGTAACGAAAAAACCTAACGCCCCCCACTCCAACCGGCACAGCGATGCTATGCAATAGCTTTACCGCGGCAGTCCTCGAGTGCCACACGTATTTTTTATTTAATAATTATCAAACACTTCCTTTTCGAATATAATATTGTGTAACTGAAGAAACAAGCATTTGGGTTTCCTTTCTTGTTGTATTTAATTTATCCCATGTCAATGTCGATTTATTTTTTTATTCAATAACTGATAAGCCGACAGTTCGATGATAATGTTTATTGCAATAATTGAAGTTAATTAAAACCGATTAAAGTGTCACAGTGTTTTTATGTTTGTAACAAATGCATTCGAAACGACTGGATTGATCTTGAAAAAATTTTTGTCTATTCTGTACTTTACTTACTTACTAATTGCAATCTTATAATAAAGGTAGGTATCTTATAATATTATTTATATTTTGTATTGTTACTTTAAACTGCTTTGTATAATAAGTAATTAGTAAAGATTTTTTAAATAAACACACAATTCACTAGTTCCAATTTTATTTAGATTTTTATTACAAAAAACTACATGAATTGTGTGTTTCTTGAAAAAATATATAACTATAAAGGTATCCTTTTTTTAGGGAAATCTTGCATAGATACCCACGGCCTCCGGGGAAGGGGCCGTGGGTTATGTCGGATTCCTACCGACCAAAACCCCACTGTGTTCCCTCAAGCCGCATCAACGACGGGGCCACGGGTATGGTAGAATTCGTCCGTAAC
>CAJQZN010039394.1:0-14882 GCA_907164685.1 Colias eurytheme | reverse complement strand
CATTTGACCCATATTTTTGTCCTATGCGGGCTTGTAGTCTATAAAGGATTGGTTTTCTTTTCAAAGCAGGAGTTTCTGTACTTCTGCGAAGTTCTTTATGGGATTCTATTTCCTGGTTCACGAGAACGTATTTGTGATATGTATTTCTAAAAAAAATATTAGAAATACATCGATAGTTCAAGTAAAAATATTGCCGTTTACTTGGGGCACAGAATGAATTGTTTTTACCCCTTGCTGGATTCAGTTTTTCGGTCGAATATATTTTTTATCTTACCTAGTAAGTATGCAATCTACCACAATATTAATCATAATAAATAAATAATAAAGTGTAATAACACATACATACACATACACATAGTGTATGTACACAAAACATTCAAACCAGTGCAGAGGCGTGAAAACAACTCATTTAAAAGTTCCTTTTTTATCCGGAGCAAAAACACAAACTGGGAACCCTTTACGAAGTTCATATAATGCGGAAAAGTTAAAAAGTCGTTGAAACTTTCCCGTTGCTTACATTAAAGGGTCGACGAAAATTGTATGGACTATTTGACTTATTCCCGGGCTGCATTTTATCAATTGATCTGATAAAACGGCTCGAATAAATAGCCTTAGTCCAAGTTTCAAACGTGTTTTCAATATAATCGATCTATCCCGTGAATTACTGGTAGATAACGATGATTTTGGGCAGAGTTTAGTTTGTTGTGTCGATTTTATAAGTAACTTATTACGATGACTAGGCATTTTTTATAATATTATAATTATTATATACTTACTGGTGGAATGAGAAAATATTATGAGATTTTTAGCAGGAGAAACATTTTTATTGAACACCAGAATTATGCAACTTACATTTTTTGCAATATTGATAAGCCTTGTGGCATTAATGAAGTTTGAATAAGAAAAATCTTATTTCCGTACAGTAATGTGAAGCCAAACAAAAGTTTTCATTCATAATATTTATAAGAATGGATAATGAAATTCGGGGATTTGAATAATTTCCAAGAAATCTATTCAATTTGCCGATATCTAAAAGTTCCCGAACAAAGACTTTCCGCGAACAAGCGATCATTAATTAACTTAATTTACTGATTTAATCGACATACCAAAATGAACCAAGAGATAATGATAATAGGATTTAATTTTCTTTCATACGAGCCAAAGTTTTGATTCGTTGAAGCAATCTGAAATGAACTGAAACGTAATGGTGTAAGATTGAAAATCGCTTAGTTTAACTTTTTGTCACAAGGCACTATTGAGGCTTTCGAAGCAATTAGGTGTTTAGTTGGTTTCTCTGTCGTTTTGAACAGTTTTAAAAGATATTTCAAATTTCTATTGTCTCTCGGTGAGGGTACAATGATTTATATTGCATTTCATCTTATTGTGAAGATATTTTATAAGATAAATGAAAAGCTTTGAATAAGTTCTACTGGTTCGAAGTTTTGTTTATATTTTAGTGCTATTGCTAAAACGTACCTATTGGTATTTAAGTAGGTACTTATAATATGGGGTTTTTAAAAAAAAATAATAAATTGTTACAAACATGTGATCGTTTATGACTTTGTAGTAGATATGTATTGAAACAATAAAAAGAAGATAAATATTTATGTAAAAGATTTTAGCACATTCAAAAAAAACACATCAATAAAAATATTAATAGTTACGTAATATAATTGTATGGTAATTAACTATACCTACTGAAAACTTTTTCCCTCGTTTGTGTCGCACAGAAAAGCGTTACAGACCCGCAGTTTTGTTTTCAATGCACTCCACATCTAACATCCAAGAATTCCACTTCTTTAATAAACCATATTTCCAATAGATAAACAAACCCTTGAATACTTGAAACAAACCCATAATTCTCTAATAAACCAATTCCCCACAGATCGACATAAACCCATGCCAACTGGACGTGAAGTTAGTCACTTAACAACGCTGCCGGAGAACGAGGTGGTGGTGGCCATGATGGGGCTACCTAAAGCTGGTGAGATCACCAGAGCACAGCTCAGAATTAAGGAGAGCAAGGAGTTTAAGGTAAGCTTGAGCAGAATCAGAATTAACCAAGAATAAAGGCAATTTTGCGGATATAATTTACTAGCTGCGCACCGCGTGGCTCCGCTCCTGATAGTCTTAGCGTGATGATATAATATAGCCTATTGCCTTCCTCGATAAATGGGCTATCCAAAACCGAAATAATTTTTCAAATCGGACCAGTAGTTCCTGAGATTAGTCAAACAAACAAACAAACTCTTTAGCTTAAGATATTTGTATAGATGATTTAAAAATTGACATTGGAATGGCATGAATATACCTACCTAAGAGTAAAGGCAGTTATTGTAGAAGTGATGATGTAATGGGATAAAGACACAATGAATAGCTGACAAAAAAGAAATGTGTTGGTAATGAAATTAGGCAAAGGGCATAAGAATATACTAGAAGAAGAAAACACTTTGTATTGTTAAAAATCACCACAACTTTAAGTTGAAAAGTTTATCTGATTATAAAGAGTAAAAACCTGACTCAGCTGTAGAAAAATGTTCTGTCATTTTCTTTCTAAAAGTATCTTTAATTGCACGGAGATATAACTTTTGGTCACTGGAAGGAAAAAGTAATTAGGTAAAAACAAGTCGTCAAAGTTAGAAAAGTGCAGAAATGAGGAAATCTCTTATAACTTTTCCAATAAAATTCGTCATAAATATAGCAAAGTGATTGAAGTTACTTTGATATCATAAATGACTTTTGGTATAGTTTAATATTGGAAGATTATTGTTAAACACGTATTAGCGTAGATATAATGTGACAATAATGTAATAGACGTGGTATGGGTGGATAAGGACAAAACAGAATTGTAAGGGTACTTTGTTTTGTAATTTCATTTATGTTATGACTGTTTTATTAAAAATGGAAGGGTATTTTTAATAATAAGTTTCTATTGTGTAATGAAGAAACAAAAACTCTTCTGTTCTTTTTGTTTGTTCTTTTATTAGCAATTCCATCTATACTAATATTATAAAGAGGAATGGTTTGTAATTATGTATGTATGAATGGTTTTCACGCATAAACTACTAGACCGATTTTGATGAAATTTGGCACAGATAATCTTTAAACCCTTTTATTGCGAAATATGTACCACGGGTGAAGCCGGGGTGGACCGCTAGTAATCAAAAAAAATATCTATTTTTCTCACAAATTCAATCATTAATCATAATATACTATTAGTCTTCTATTAGTAGTCAAAAGTCCTATTACTTTAGGAGTCTATTACAAAAATCATCTACTTATCCCTTCAAGTATTCTTATTTTATGAATACCATATCTAAACTGTATGAATAAACGGGCAATTTTCTTTCAGAATACAGTAGATAAACTTGTTCAGAGAGCGAATGCGTCGATAATAATAGGCACATCGTCATGGAAAGAGCAATTTGCGGAAGCTTTGACGGCTAGTTCAGGTAATTGTGATAAAATTTTAGGTTTACTAAGGTCCTCTGGTGGTGTAAATTCGATAGACAATAACAATTGTGTTCTAAAAATATATATGTATAATAAAAATACACCTAAATTCAACTGTGACCGCCTCCTTGGTACAGTGGTTGGCGCTTGAGCGTAGAACCGAGGGGTCCTGGGTTCGATTCCCGGTGGAGACGAAGAAAAAAAAATGTCTCGGTCTGGCAGGACACAGAAGGCTGATCACCTACTTGTCCCTAAAGAAAATCGATCAGTGAAACAGATGTATGAATAATGCATCTGCCCCTTACCCCACTACGGGGACACGGGACTTCACACTTTAAATTCAACTGTATTATTCTAAAGATGATGTATTATACTTACATGTGATGTTACTGCACGTGTCACTGCAGAAACATGCTTGTAATGTGAAACTAATGATATGTGTAGAATAACATGGATAAGTGGAGGGAACATTCTAAATACTAACGAGAATACGATCCACTTCGTATTTATAGATAAAGTGTGCTTTTAGTCATAAGCTTAAAGAACGTTATTTTCTAAATTAAATCCAATTAATTTTGAAGTAAAACTTCTTTATCGGGGTTGGAAAAAAATTTAGTGTAACATTTTTCCGTTACGCGCCATCTTTGTCTTATCCCTACCACGCGTGATTTGACGTATTTCTGTAAAGTTGCATATAGTAAATTATTTTTTGAAAAATAAGGTCATAAAGAAGTTTCTCTTCTTACGTATGTACACTAGTACACGCACACATTTTTTTCATTTTTATTAAACATCGTTGAAAATTCTCGATAGAAAAAAACATGTCGGCCTTTAATTTCATTTGCAAGAATACTGATTTAGCTCGAGTCTAACAACATTTAGATATAGTTTAAATTATTTTATTATAACCAATTTTCCCTTTCAGATAATGCTGATGAACCACCGTCGTGGTCAGACTATATAATGCACATTTTAACCGTATTCTGGAAGATTATATTTGCATTTGTGCCTCCTACCGGTAAGATCTTTGCAATTTTACACGCTTTATATTAGCTTCACCTGTATGTTTGTTTGTTTGTAACCGACTTCTTTGGGCGCGATTTTGACCCACTTTAAACGGCCAGATTTCGTTCAAACTTTGTAGATTTATTGAGGACCGATGACAATACACTAATTTGATAAAATTATTCCATTTTTTAGTTCGGTTTCTATAAAAAGCGTGTTTTTTAGTTTTTTTAAACTATTATTATTTCTTTTACAGGATTTAAAGTACAATATAAACGTCACATTAAATTACAATCATGCAGTGGTTATTAATGGAAATCGACAAGCGTCTGAACAATTATTATATTGTTAGAAATATGATAGTTTATAATATTAATACGATTTACTTTTCAATCTACTTTGAAATAGAAACGATAAACATTCTAATTACTGTTATTATTCCTGTAAAACCTGGTATAAATTCATAAAAAATCAGAAAGCGTTTAAGCTTATTACGATCCCTAAATATGACATCGCACTTCTATTTCACGCATTCACAACGTATTAGGATTTTAGAACCTAGCCGCTAAGTTCCGAAGACCATATAGAGAAGATCCATACCATCATAATTATCATGGGGGAGACTCTAGATTCTTCTATCACAATACAAAAGTCAAAGTCAATAAACAAGCAATTATTCCAGATATCGGAGGCGGTTACGTGTGCTTCGTGGTATCGATCATATGCATTGGCTTGGTGACGGCCGTGATTGGTGACGTCGCGTCGCACTTCGGCTGCACGCTCGGCATCAAGGACTCGGTCACTGCGATCGTGTTTGTGGCCCTGGGGACGAGTATACCTGGTAAGAGAATAAATAGACCCTTAAATAACTCAGGCCCCGGAACCACAGACACAATAGAAAATCTATTGTGTCGTGGACCGATCGGGCCACTTGGGGCTCAATGGGTTAATAATAATGAAAAGAACGTGTGTGCCGAGTACACGTGTCAGAAGTTCTTTGGTAAGATTCAATGATACAAAATCGTCGCCTTGCTCCATGACGTCATGGCAATACCGTCAGGCGAAATTTTACCCTCAACGCGCCTAAAGAAGTTTCACTTCAATAAATATGGCCACGTGTCTGCTCGAGTTATAGAATTTTCGAGTTAGGGAGGTGGATTTTGATTCGACATAATTAATAGTTCATTCTTTTTAATTTAAAGTAAGATAGGTGAAATAATAGATGATATGCGACACAGAAGTTTTCTTGTCATATCGAGAAAATATATACCAAATGGCTTGTAGGGATTCGTTGATTACTTCGACTAATAGAGGGACTTCGAATAATGGACGTTTTGAGGATTTAGGGAAGGAAACAAAGCATTACTTCGATTAGTGAAGGTTTTCGACATATGTAGCTTGTTAATCTGATTAAGGAGTACAATTGGATTATAATTCTGATGACAATGAATTTTACGTCTTCAAAAGTAGTGAACATTGATAGGTTGATTAATCCGATATAGCTAGCTTTTAAGCTACTTGATGTAGTTTGTACTCCTTTATAATGCAGTTATTAAATAAAATAAATCTTTATTTCACCTTTTGAATATACAATATTGAATATGAGACTCTGGCTCTCTTGATAGGCATAGCCTGTGTTAAGAAAGCCAGCCCCTTCCCTTAATACTAACTAAATTTAGTTCAATTTGATTTAGCAAACGTCTTAAAACTTATTTTTAGAAAGAAAGTATTAATATAATCAGCGTATCAAATGTGCATAATGATTTTTTCAAACATGTCTACCTACTTAATAATTAATTAAAATCTATGAAGAGCTGTCTTACCAAATAGAAATAGAGATAAACATGCACCAATTGCATCTTAATGCTACTAAATTCAAATTCCACTAAAAGAGATCACAAGATATTTCCAAGTTAATAAAAAGCTACCAAATATGACACGTGTAACCCTTTGGGAGCCTCCATTTATATTCCGCTAATGTGAAAATGCTTTTAGGCTGGCCAAAATAATGGCCGTCAATAGCCGTTCGGTGGTCATAGCTTAACTACTGAAATATGGACGTTTGCTAAAAATTACTGTAGTGTTTTGGCGATAAATGTGAACTATCATGTAGTTGGTTCGTAATTTTTGTATGCAAGTCTTACTTAAAAATTGATAATAATAAATGAAGTGGTAGTGTAAGCGCGTAACAATTGATAGGTTCTTAGTTTGATTCGATAGAGTAAAAATCTCGAAGCTCTGGTGTAGGGCTATAACAAAAAACTATAATATTTAAAATGTCTCTTATATTACTTTTTGCCTGTTGAGAATTATGCAAAAAGTAGTTCATGTAGTTGATAAACCTAGTTGAAAAAAAAATGCTTATAAACTACTGAAAAAATGAAAAGAAATAAACTAACTGCTACGCAAAGATTCAATAAGAAAAAAAAGTTTAGCTTTCCTTTTGTTAAAGTCACAATGGCAGTCACAAACAATCTGCGTAATGCTTTCATCGATAATTATTTTTCTTTGAAACTGGAACGAAGAAAGAAGTTCTAGTAAATAATTAGTTGTATTTAAGTTCGTAGACAATTAATTAATAGATCTTTGACCAAGTGAAACCTTGGGGTTGGAAAAAATTTAGTGTAACATTTTTTCGTTACGCGCCATCTTTTTCTTATCCCTACCACGCGTGATGCGGCGTATTTCTGTAAAGTTACACATAATAAATTATTTTTTGAAAAATAAGGTCGTAAAGAAGTTTCATTTCTTACGTGTGTATACTAGTACACGCACACATTTTTATTATATTTAACAAGCTTTACCTTTTCAACAATAAAATGGCGTTATGTTCCTACTCATACCATAAATGCGGTTTGAGGATGGATGTTTATGTATGTTTATTACTCTTAGGGCCGATTTTTCAGTCGTTGGTTAAAATTCCGTCCAATCAAGTATTACACGAACATTTTAAAATGTCACCTGTATACTGTCAAATACGGACAAATATAATATATTTTTGAAATGGTAGTTTAATACGTTATTCGATGAATAAGTTTTGACCAAGGATTGAAAAATCAGCCCTTACACCAAAAATTAAACGGATTGGTTGACAACCATATGGGCTCTCTTCACAATCAAGAGCGTTAGCCCAACAAATGCTTGTCGATGTTTACCGCCATGACGGAGACTATGAAAAAACATCTACAATGATGGCCGATCATAGACATTTAGGCCCTTATCGTGATTACCCCTACTCAACCAACGCTGCCCATTGTGAAGAGAGCCAATTACAATCAACCATAACATAAATCTCTGCTCTCAGACACATTCGCCAGCAAAGTGGCAGCCATACAAGACAAGCACGCAGACGCTTCAGTGGGCAACGTCACGGGATCCAACGCAGTCAACGTGTTCCTGGGCATCGGAGTGGCCTGGACTGTAGCCGCTATAGTGCATTGGACGAAGAACGAAAAGTTCCACGTTGAACCGGGAAAGTAAGTCAAATATTGGAAACTTTTATAATTTACAACTTATATTTCCCTTCCTATGGGAGTAATCTATATATAAAAGAAAGTCGTGTTAGTTACTCCACTTATAACTCAAGAACGGCTGAACCGATTTAGCTGAAAATTGTCAGGGAGGTAGTTTAGAGCCAGGAGAAGGACATAGGGTACTAAATATGTACTACGGGCGAAGCCGGGGCGGACCACTAATAAAATATAAAGCTGAGTACTTTAATAGAAATTTATTTTAAAGATATTTTGAGACTTTTTATAGCAGCGCCTGGCAAGTCTTACAAAAAACTAAACCCTAATCATACCTTTGCTCCTTCTTATTAATAATACCTAATTTCTTTCCAACAGCCTAGCCTTCAGCGTGACCATGTTCTGTTCTGAAGCAGCATTAGTTGTTCTGGTCCTCATACTGAGAAGACGGAAGTCAATTGGAGGTGAACTCGGTGGACCACGCGGCATCAAGATTGTCACTTCTATGTTCTTCTTTTCACTGTGGCTCATTTACCTTACCATGTCCACTTTAGAAGCATACGGGTTCATCGAAGGTTTCTAAACTGGTGTCCAGTATTTATAATTTTGTATTATTTTGTTAGTTTCTTTTGAAACTAGACCACAATTTACGTTAACTGTATTTATATTTCGATCTTCGACTAATGTTTATTTTTATTGAAGTGAAACTTCTTTATCGGGGTTGGACAAAAATTTTGTGTAACATATTTGCGTTACGCCGTACGCGTGACATTTTTGCGTTACGCCGTACGCGTGACATTTTTGCGTTACGCCATACTCGTGACATTTTTAAGGTCATAAAGAAGTTTCACTTCTTACCTGTGTACTCTAGTACACGCATACATTTTTTTTATAACTTCGAATCTATTTATTTCGATTCCTACATTGCCATGATCTACGTGATCATCATTTGTATCAATTAGTTGTTTAAGTTCATTAAATTTTTCAAGTGTTTTATAACTGGACGGGTACGTACTTGGTATTTGACGTGGGATATTAAGTATTAAAAATTCTGATACACTTCTAGTAAATTAGATTAGATTTTCCATGCATTGAGGCGGCGTGCTCAAATGTACAGGTAGATTTCTTCCTAGATTTTTGTGTCGTTCTAGCCTTGATGGCTGTGGTTAAGGTCTAACTAGATGTAATACAGAATATAAATATATCTAATATATTGAGAGATATTGTCGTAGTTGATTTGTGTGATGTATTTTATTGTATTGTTTAATGTGTGTTCAGTGCCATAGGGAACACGTGGTTTGTGGGCTCGTTTATAATGAAATTAACGTTAACAATTTTTAATTAAGTGATTATAATGTGTTTAGAATAATATTTATTTGTAGATATTTGAATCGATTTATGGAAAGTTTATGGACCTTTCATGACCATTGCTTTTCTATTCTATATTTTAGGTTGACAGTTTTATTTCATATATTACATCGCTTTAAACAGATGTTATAATTTATAATGCAAGTATCTATTGACGACGCGGTTGGCGCATTGGTAAAGTAACTGCCTACTGAGCCGACGATCCCGGGTTCGATCCCCGATCAGGGCAAATATTTGTGTGATGAACTCAATTATTTGTTCTTGGGTCTGGGTGTTATTATCTATATATTATGTATTTATTAAATATTCTATTTATCGTCGCCTAGTACCCACAACACAAGCCTTAATTGAGCTTACTGTGGGACTACGTATACGACGTACGACTATCTATGATTGCAAAAATATTATAATATTATATTTGTTTGAAAGCTTGTCGAATTCCTTTTTAAAACCACGATGAATACGATTAAATTGTCAGATTGTTTTGTTGTTTTGCGTTAATATCTCTAATAGGATTTATAAACATTTTAATAAATTTTCGAGGCCACAAATGTCGTTGCTCCAGTAATTGAATAATACCAAAGCCTAATTAATTAAAAGCGATGACAGAGCGTTGTCAGTAAATTATTTTTAGGACGCGACGTGTTAATTAGAATGTTGATAATTATTGTAAAATAAGTTTTTAAATGGTAGTCTATAATGCCACCGCTAGATTTTTTATGTATATACACAGGATGTATTTATTGTTAGAACGTATTTATTGAGAGCAATTACGTTTTTGATATTTTTAATATGTAACTATATGTTAGTTAGATATTCAATTTTTTGTTTATATTTTAAAAGAACTACAATATCCATTTTTATTTACCTTACAAATCAAATTCAATATTCGAAACAAAATTTCTAACTAGCTCTTGGACTACGTTTAAAATTCTACTACTCTTAAAAATTACATATTTTACACTGCTAATTGAACGATTGTACCTTAATGTGCATGCCATTTTAGACTTAATACCCCTAAATACTTTTTTCCTTCGAACCATTCGTATTTACTTCTAAGGTAATCTGTATTTATTCTACCAAAGGTATCGCGTTAATGTTTTCGCATTTGATACTAAATATTAATGAACGTTTGAAGAATAATGTACCTATGGTATCAAATACGTGTCAAATATTACGTATTCCTAGCCTCTAAAGAACGTTTTAAATACATTGCTGGTTTTTGTTTCAGTAAAAGAGAAATTTATCTCTAAAATCTCAATGTAAACTGAAACAACAAAGAATTCCGAGCATAGTGGAAGCAATACTTATATTATTTTAATACCATTTTTAACGTAATTAATCAGATAATTAAAATTGAATTAAACACAATACCTGTAAATGTATTAATTATATCCCATGATATGGCATCTTGAAGAAAAAAAATAGCTTTCCTATTGTAATAAAAGTTAGATTAGCACTATTCTCAATCTGTAGTTGTATACGTTTTATCAAAATCGATCTAGCTGTTGCGTGTTGCTGGAAAATTTTACGTATTTCAAAACAAAATTTTACTACTATCACCTTTCCTAAAATTATTGATATTTGGTACGATTTATAAATAGAATTTTTATTAGTTTTCACATAAATCTTTTAAAATTTTCAAGTTTACCGTACCCAAGTCCCTACCAACTTGGTTTCGAATTTATTTAACTTAGAAACTTTTTACATTTTCCCAGTGTTAATATTGTAACTTTTGAAATTACGATTTTTGCGAAATTATTACCTACGTCTTTTAATGTTCTATTTATATCTTGGTAGTTGTTTTTATGATGTATTCAAGTTTATTATGAATCTATGTAGCTTTTATATTCATTGGTTAAATATTTTGGCTAGTTATTATTATACAGGGTGTCCCACTGTTGGTATACTAAGCTCAAAGGAGGTTATAGTTTTGCATACACTGAGTACGTAAAAAATACCAGACGATTTTTTTTGACAAATAGATGAATTCTTAAAACTCTATGTGTACACCCCTTACAAACAACCCGCTCAACTTTGCCACCTGCACGTGAGCTATCGTTTCACACACGGCGCGATCTGATCCCATACTAAGCTTTCGCTTGTGTTATGGAAACCAGACGGCTGTTAAACTCTAGTACATATATAATTTTAAATAAATACTTAGGTATATAGATAATCAATACCCAGACACAGAGCAAACATCTATGTTCATCACACAAATTTTTGTCGCGGATTGGAATCGAACAAAGATTATGTTTTCATATACAAAATGGCCACATTAGCGAAGCGGTATATGCCGGCTGCGCGAAGCTAGAGACGAAAAAACCGGCCAAGTGCGAGTCGGGCTCGCGCACAAAGGGTTCCGTAGCAGCAAATATAATAAATTACAGTTAAATCAACCTATCTCAAAAACTATAAGAGATACTTTGATCAAACCAAAAATCGTTGAAAGAGTTAATTAGCATGCATCACCTCTATTTTTTTTAGAATTTTATACCCCGTAGTTATAAAAATAGAGGGGGGGGGACATACTTTTTACGACTTTGAGAGCTGATATCTCAAAAACCGTTCACTTTAAGAAAAATGTTTTTTAGAAAACTTTATATCATTTTAAAAGACCTTTCCATTGATACCCCACACGGGTATGTACATCGAAAAAAAAAATTTCATCCCTCAGTTACATGTATGGGGGGCCCCACCCCCAATTCTTTTTTTTACTATTTAGTGTCATATTTTTGTAGCGGTTCATACAACACATATTCCCATCAAATTTCATCACTGTAGTACTTATAGTTTCCGAGTAAATCGGCTGTGACAGACGGACAGACGGACAGACGGACATGACGAAACTATAAGGGTTCCGTTTTTGCCATTTTGGCTACGGAACCCTAAAAAATGGATTTTAAGGAAAAAATTTTTGGCGACATTTTGTTATTTAAGTATTTTTTACGTGATCAGTGTATGCAAAACTACAAGTCCCTTCGCGCTTAATATACCAATAGTGGGACATCCTGTATAATATACTATAGAGTAAAAGTTTCGTTTTGTAGAATCATATGAAGTAATTGCAATATAACGGACATGTTCAGATAAAACTGCCTGTTAACATTAGAAAATATTTAATAATTAATGTTTTAATATTCATATGTATTGCCATGAGACAAATGATTGCATAATTAAAAAAAGCGTAATATACCTATGTATTGTAATGAAGAGAACTAAATATCATGCTTATAAAAAAAACGAAATTAAGAATTAAACATTTTATGTATCAGTCTTTGACAGTGGCAAAATGATGGATTAGCTATTTTATACATGAACAGCCTCTTACCTTATTTTTGTCTATATGTAAAAATATCGTGACGTATTAAAACTTCGTGCTAAAGTTGGGTCCACACCACGTCCACTCGATGTCCAAGCATGCGCATGCAAATGTGACAAACTTGTCTACAACTAGCTAGATACTGAAAGCTAACGTTAAGCCGGTCTGTAGATTCCTGGCTGCCTTCCAGGGAGTGGCGTTCCCCCACCATTATCACAATTTGGTTTTACCATCTTGTCAAATAGTGTGTGAGAACGATTTACTGAACGATTTTAATTAAAAACTATAAAATTTAGAATAACTTGAGAAACTCGTTGTAGCGCTTTGTGTTTCTTTTATTTTGTTGTCTAAGACAGTAGGAATGCTAAAAAATGTAAAAGACATTATTTTGTTCATGTTCATGTTTTATAAATTTGTGTTGTTTGAGTTAAATTATAGGTTTATTAATAATCTATTTTAAAGTTAATTAAAATTATAAATTAATAACTTACTTGACGTCATTGGAACTGTTTTCGTGAATTAATTAAGTTTGAAACTAAGCAAGAAGATTCTGTGCGAATAGGGATTATATTCGATGAGGGGCTTTGATTTTATATTGAATGTAATTTTGAAATTTCTGTATGGTTTCCTACTAATAATAACCACAAGCTATTCATGTGGTTTCAAGATGCTGTATATTGAAGTAAAAGTGAATAAAAGCATACTCTAATTGACAAAACATGTCGGCTTATAATATACTATTAATGTGACCATGGGACGCGAATTTCAAATCAATCAACCTCAGAGTTCGAATTTCCAATAATGTATCAGATCATGTGACTACAGTATTATGCTGACGTTTATTTGGGCAAATGATTTATTATCTGTTCGTGTAACGATCATAATTTATTGTAACAGAGTGCTACTACAGTTTTTCGTACGACTGGCTTGCGATTTGACTTTCAACTATTGGATGGCCTCGGATCGTTTGTCATATTTGCAGGAACGTGTAGACTCGCCTTTACGATTTTTGGAGCGTGTGGAACCATCTTTATCGCTTGTAAAATTAATTGTTGTGTTACGTTATGTTATTCTGAAAACTGCATAGTTTTAAAGTGATTCAGTTACTTGCTACTTTTTAAATACTTGCAAATGACAAAATATAAATATTTTCGTAATAATATTGCACATTTTATGTATTTATGTATTACAATTATTACACTTATTACATCGACACTAAAACATAGATACGTCCAAAAGAAAAAAATATTTTACCGACAAAATAAATTATTATTTACCAAATTATGCAATTTATTTACAAAGGGTAAAAGCTACAACGAAACTAAAATTAAGTACAAAAAATAAATTAAAATTAACAGTAACAATAACACCAGGATGTATTTCCGTATCTAAATATGTATTATACATTATTTAGGTATTTGAGTATTTAATATTGTATTTTTTTGTTTACACAACATAGAAAAATAATATTTAAATATGCATTAATTTATAAGATGAATAGTCAAAACAAATGTATTAAATAATGGCATGATCGATTTTGCAACGATCTCTGCCAGAAAAGTTGGTAAGTTGACGGATAAAATCTTAATATCTATATCATTTTAATTTGATGTAATAGAGACAATTTGTGCTTAATTTATCATCTATCCTATTTATAAATTAATGTCTGGTCTATTCAGATAAGAGCGGTATCCGGCGGTGGGTAGCGGTATTCCGATGGGCACGCGATTAAATCTCTAACTAACTATATTATAGAGACTCGGATCGCGTACCGACTGGCTGTTTTGCTACCGTACTCGGATTGGTACGCGATTAGAGTCTCTATAATACTACGTAAGAGATTTAATCGCGTACCCATCTGGATACCGCTACCCACCGCGTAGCGGATACCGCTCTAGTTTGAATAAGCCTATTCTAGTATCTTGTATAAATCTAGCCTAGAAATTGATCCTAAATGTTATCCTAAATATTTCCTAATCTTACCTTTCTCTCTTAGGAATAATTGACGTGAAATTCTTCTAAATTTCTACTTTGTTCACTCCTAGTTGATGAAATTGATGTAACAGATTATCTTAATGTTGATTTTATGGACCCTTAGGCCGTTTTATCGGTATCGAGGTAACTGATTGAAATTTTATTCTAACAAAAATAAGGATCCGTGTAACATATTATTAGGGATGTATGTAATGAAACCTTTCAAAGGTGAAAAACAACTATTAAGCTTAATTCAAAGCCAATTAGTAACTTGTTTAGGTGACAAAATA